>JALIZH010014738.1:0-64757 GCA_030522465.1 Rhipicephalus appendiculatus
GAAAAGGAGCCAACATTCAAGCTAAAGGTAGCCAAAGTAGTCATGCCATTTATATTTATCGTGAAATTTGTAGCCAAATAAAACAAATGCGATATTATGATTTCAGTTTTTTTTCTTATTTAATCAATATGATTTCGACTATGCAGAAACATAGAAATATCAGCACAATTTCCCAACCCTGGTTTGTCTTCAAGCCACAGGCGAGTAGCAAAAATGATTTATTTATATTTACCCTCATAACCAAGAGCAATACAGAAGACAGTTGGTAAAGCACCAACCAAAATTAACAGAATGCAGTAAGTATGAATAACAATGAACAGACTTCCAACGGACTAGTGTCCAATGGTGGTCACACAGTAGAAAAGCTTCGTGTTTCATCAAATTGGATACCCACCTGATAGCGATAGCGAAAGCAATGAGACATATAGTGCGGTGATGCAATAAATATGTCGTGGAGGAGGGTACGAATTTATGTCATATGAAAAATGTTCAAGGGGCGAAAATTTGGATGTGCTCTTAGAGCCGGTGGAGAAAGGCTGGATTTCATGGCTGATATGCCAACAGTGCGACTGCATTTACAAAGAATAATAAATTATTCCTGTTATATAACTATTCTTAAGAATGGAGGAGGTTGTCGTGCACCGCTATTCAAGAAATAAATATGCAGGATGTTAGTGCTTGGGGCGTCCCGGATAACCTTGCATTTTCTGGTATTTAGTTCCAGAAATCACATTTTCCACCAGGTGGCACAGCAGCTATGACCGAGTGGTTAGTAAAAATTCACTGCACCAGTGTGCAGTTATGAAGGATAGAGTTCTTGCCAGAGACGGAGTAATTTTGGAAGGATTCCAGCGAACAAGTCAGTAAACGCTGGAATAGTTTTTGCAGCGAAAGCTCTTATGAGATCACAACAAGGGTCGTTCCCGCGCCGTAGTCCGCCGCCGCCGCCGCCACCGCTGCCGGTGTCCGTAACCAATATCGCATGAAATAAGAAAAAAAATAAATAGAAAAAAACACCTATGACCGAATGGGAATCGAACCCTGGTCTTTTGCGTGGTAGCCCAGTACTCCACCACTGAGCTACGCCGCTGCTTGAAACTGCGGTGCAAACTGACCCTATGCAGGCTTGATGTCGGGTAAGGAATCGCGTTAATGTGTGTTGTAAAGCGTTTTAGAACAGTACAGTAAGAACCAGGCGTCACACAATGCGAATTGCGTAACGAGTGGGGCGTTCAATGCTCCAACCCAATACAAAAGCCTCTGGCAAAATTCTTCATCGTCGTCAGCCACAGAATCAACAAAGTGCACATATTGCGTTACAAGAGTGTAGCGGGCACCGCGCTTTTCTGAAGAATGACGAATAATGGCATAGTAGACGCCTCCCCACTACGCAAAAATTATGATGATTTATGGCGTAGTGGGTACCATGCAAGTGCGCTTGTAGTAGTTGCCCCAAGAGTGTTTAAAAAAGGCTCTAAAAAGGCCGCTTTCCCAGCTTTCGCTGTGTCTGTGCTGCGCGTTTCACGCAGGCCTGGCGTTTTTTTTTTCTTGAAGCCGGAAACCGAAATTGATTAGTTGTTTTACCATAGTTTCAGACCGGCTTCATTTAGGTGCAGATTTTCCTTTTTGTCAAGTTGACCCGAGAACACGTGTTGTGCTATCAGCATTAAAAACTGATGTCTGAACGTGCAGCGGGCAGCGTAACCAGTGCACTAGGCCCGCATTTGCCAAAATGCGCGCGACTTGGTCGTTCCGCCTGTGCAGGCGCACCGTGCTTCGCGTGGGGTTGCCTCGATGTGTACGAGCTTGCTGTTGGGACGAGGACATGTGCGTGCATCGGCTGACGCGAAGAAAAGGTTGAAAACAGTAGGTAGTCTTTAGGCTCGCTTATTTTTTTACGTGCAAATAATAAGAAACATGACTATTGAATGCACCAACAGAAAAGTTCAAAGTAGCCAAAAGTAGCCTTGGCGCCAACCTCAAATTTTCGTAGCCATACGGGGTCCTGAAGTCCCCGTTTTGGCGTAAAGTAGCCACTAACGGCAATCCTGCTGTGCTGTCTGCGATTGCGCATCATGTAGGAAATTTCGTTACTTCTCTCCTATAGCAGGCGATGTCATGGCCAGGGGACCACGCTTGCGTGATATTAGTATTATCCAAGGGTGTACAAGGTTTCATAAGCTAAGTTTGTTTAAATTTCACATAAAAAGGCTGAACTTGTAATAAGGAAGGCGGGGATGCGTGGAAAGCTACCCTTACCTATGCTGTCTTCCTAAATACTGTATGACACTCACACAAGGCTACCTCTAGATATGGTAGAAATATTTCAGTATAAACGCACCAAAAACACCACATGATGTAAAGAATAATATAATCACGTCAACTCCACGTAAACCTGTCTTGTTTAAACAAACATTTATCTCTTTCTCCCCTCTCTCTGTCTCTGAACACACACACACACACACACACACATATATATATATATATATATATATATATATATATATATATATATATATATATATATATATATATATATATATAAAGGTGAGAAACAAGACACAACGTTCGTACGCTGGGCCGGCTGTTCTTATTCTCCGACGTTGTGTTTGTCTTCACAAGCCGAGCCTGCGCTCGTGCCTGAGTGCTGCACTACCTTCCTTACACTCAGCGACGCTGCGAAGTGGAATGGGGAGTGTAGACGCTAGGACGTTAGCTGGTACGAAAGAACTCAGCCAGGAGCCATCGTGTCGCCATGTTCGAACGTTTCAACTTCTTCTTCCTCTCTGCCTTCACTGGCTGGCTGCGTTTATTGTCATGTTTTCTACATCCTGTCCCGCCCCAGAGGAAGCACGAGGCAAGTATAGTCGGTGTAGCTTGAACGGGCCTCTTGAGTACAGTGCCGGCTTTTGTTTTGGTGTAGCAAACCCGCACCAGTCCATCACGACCAGGGTGTACTTCCAATATTCGACCTAGCAGCCAAAAACACCGATTATTTTTGTCGTCTTGCAGTAGTACGACATCGTCTACTGTTAAACTTTGGTTAGACCCTTGCGGATACCGCTGCAGAGACCAGAGTTCCAGGAGATACTCCTTTTTCCATCTTTCCCAGGGATGAGGATCCTGACAGTACTTCCTGATCACATCTTTCACAGCAGTTCGATGCCAAGCTGATGTGTCACATAAACGAGGATCCGGATGAGCGAGGGTTGAACTCTCGACGAGTAAGTGTGCACGGCCTACCAGAGAGGGACTGAATATTCTGGAAGCTGTTCGTGATGCAGTCCGCTTCGTGTCCATCTTGACCGAAACTAGCAACTTCGATACTGTATTTGAAGGGTATTGAAAGTAACCGTTGGTGTTCCAGCGCATACCTAGAACTGCTGCGGAACTGCTGTCACAATCTCGCGAACACGCTTCGTACTCCTCGAAAACTTCCTGAAGTTCATTGTCATTTGTCTTCCATTTCTGAGAGTTCATTTCAGCGTCGCCAACCTTTGACCTTGCCGTCGACGCAAACGACACGGATGTCACTCGCCGTTCGACGATGTTGTCATCCGGATGAGTGCGGTGGTCTTTCCACGGTAGTACTACCGAGTGTCGGCCGCCAGACTGATGAATTGTCTTCGTACGCTGTAGAGGTTTATCTGAAGGGCATCGGCTGCAGTCAGTGATGCTCATAGAGTGATGCTTCGGGAAAGACTTTAGTGTCTCTACTGTAGATTCCTCTTCTGCCGCATCTACTCGTAAGACGCTGATCATGAGATGAGTTCCACAGTCCAACAGGGTCTTCTGACTAGTAGGTCCTTGTACTGTCCAACCAAATATAGTCTCCATTGCCACTAGACCTGGCACGTCTGTACATCGGACAACTTCACCGGTGATTATTTGCCACATATAGTCCGAACCTATTAGCAAACCAATGCCGGGGTCTAGTGAGTCCTTAGGCCGGTAGTCGTTCGCAAGCGTCTTGCCTTGCCTCCTTAATTCTTGAACGAATGCTTGTTGGCTGACGGCACAGTCACATCGTGGCAAATGGCAGGGACGACTACAGCTTCTATGCGAAATTCAACCTTTTTGTCTCTGCTTCGAAGCTGTATTTCAACGACGTTCCGCTTTTCTGCAGCTGAAGAGCAAGTGCTTCTGAAGGTATTCAATGCTAATCGTATCTGTCTGACCACCTTCAGGTTAAGCTTACGAGCCACATCTTCCCTAATGAAGCTTTTCTGGCTTCCACCATCCAGAATACCTCGAACGCATTGCCTGCTGTCGTTGTTGACCAACTCAGTGCGGAATGTCTGAAGATGGACCGCGTTGTCATTAGATGGTTGGCCAGAGGACGATACGTCTTCGCAGGATGAAAGAGCTTTCGATGAAACGCACACTGTGGCACTTCCTGAGGTACCTGCGGTCGTTGAAGCCCTTCGGTAATTTGGGTCGCACATGCTTGAAGCGTGTCTTCCGCGGCAGGAACTGCAGGTGAGCTTGACGCGGCAATCCTTCGCTCGGTGACCTTTTGACGTGCAGCGGAAGCACCGGCTGTCTTTTCGCAGCTGCTCTTTCTTGACCGCAAGAGGAATATCGGCGTTGCAACTGCGTGTCCCATGCTGATCGGTAAGGCAGAAGAAGCATGTTAACCTTGCGACAGACGAGGCGTGCAAAACTGATGCCGTTGGAATGCCACCATTTCTTCGGTCCGAGCGATCGTCCAGAGCAGGTCTCTGACGTGGCAGTGCGTGCTGTTCCCTGCTTTCGAGCTCCACCCGCATGAAGAGTAATAGGTCGTTCAGCTCAGCGTCCGACGCTGCTGCCGGATCTGCTGGTGAACCCGACGAGGAGGCTTGAGCAGCACGTACGTCAGAGGGTCGTGTCAAGGCGTGGTGTCGTTTTTCTCGTGTAAAACTGAGACTGATGTCACGCGGTAAAGCCTCTTCCAAGATGTCGACGAGCATAGCCGAATATGTCAGAGTCGGCACGTTGAGGGCTCGAAGGCAGCGAATATGCAGCTGCGTGGCATCGTACAGTCTTCGCAAACCGCGGATGTCGTTGGCTGATGTCAGGTTCGGAAGATTTCGCAGTGCCGTGAGATGGTGCTTAATAATTGTTGTCTTATCACCGAATCTTTCCTTCAGTATCGCAACGGCGTCGGCGTAGCAAGATTCGGTCGTGGGCAAACCCGCAATAGCTGTTGCTGCGCCACCAGACAGAAAACTCTTGAGGTAATAGAACTTGGTGGATGGCGTCAGGTCGTTGTTTAGATGGATGAGCTGTTCGAATTGCTCCCAGAAGCCTGTCCACTGCGAGATGTCACCCTTGAACGTTGGGATGTGCAGCTGGGGCAACCTGGGCGCCGTAAACCTTGCGGGAGCTTCGTGTCTGGAAGCCGTTGACTCTGTGTTTCCACTCATGGGAGCTTGCACATGGACGGTCTCAGCTCGTTCCAACTGGGAGATACGGCAACTTAGCTCGGCAAGCATGCTCACAGCTTCGTCTTGGTATTCAGCTGTTGCAGTATACTCCTGCTCGATATTTTCTGTTGGAATGTACTGGTCGTACTGCTCGTTGATCTGCGTAAGCTCGTCGTTACTAGCGGTGAGTCGCTGCTTTACAGCTGCGAGCTTCGCGATGTCGACGTTAGGGGATTCGAGCAATATTCGCGCCTCTTGAATAATCTTTGTGTTCTGCGCACGCCGTGCCGATCGCTTGCCTTTCAGTCGATCCATTTGGAGAGCACCGATGCTGGCTACCGTTGTCGTACCGATTCCGATCCTCGCATCCACGATCCATCGAGTCCTCAGCGCCCGCGACGCGAAGCGAGAGTAGAGTGATGTTCGCCGTGCGTAGAAAGAAGGCTTGTCCGCACGTGGGTCTTCGGCACCAAAATGTAGACGCTAGGACGTTAGCTGGTACGAAAGAACTCAGCCAGGAGCCATCGTGTCGCCATGTTCGAACGTTTCAACTTCTTCTTCCTCTCTGCCTTCACTGGCTGGCTGCGTTTATTGTCATGTTTTCTACATCCTGCCCCGCCCCAGAGGAAGCACGAGGCAAGTCATGTTTTCTACAGGGAGCTCCAGAAAAGGACTCTGTGGACGACTGTGATGAGGTTCGTGTGGGCCCAGGCGCTCAATCGACAAGGGATGGGACGTAGGCAAAGACAGGACGTTTACATAACAAGGACATAAATGCATAAATGAGCAACTGCGTAAATGCACTCACAATCCCTTCCGGTCCAATCGTCTGCATTCCTCCAACATGCGGTGTGCGGTTCTCGCGATTCTAACGCTGCGTATCTAGTTCACGCACCGACCACACGACGGGAACCACTCACACGTCGTCGCTGTCGTTGCGATGGTCCGACGGGTCGCTGTGTCCCATGGAGTACGATGCTACGGGGTTGCTAGGACGGCCGCTTTGCTGTGAAGTGGATGGCCAGACCCGCGCTCGGCCACGACTGAGGACACCGGAGACCGGCCCAGCGCGGCTCAGCTTCCTGGATCGGCGAACCCACGTAGTCGCCGACTCGCCTGCAGGTTTCGACCGTGGCCGCAAGCACCGTCGTCGCCTGGCGTAGCGCGTCTTCCGAGTTCGGCCGCAGTCCACCCGTAAGAGGTAGGGTTCCGCAACGGACCGGTAGCCGCCACGACCCTCGTTCTGCCACTCCTGCTCGGCTGCCTCGGCTTGCTCCTCGAGCGTTCGAAATCTTCTTCTTCGCCCCCGCTCACGAGCGGCGCCGCCGCGCACCACAAAATCACTTTCGTCTTCTATATAAATTACGTTTTCAGTTGAAGATATCCCCCACTTGTCACACTCCCCCCCAACTTCAAGAACGTTGTGCCGCGGATAACACTCGTGTAACGCGACAGAATGGCACACCATATCACATGCCCTCACGAGGCACATGCACAGCACTGCACGTACGTCTGTGTAGCACAGCGCAACCATTATGGACCTTGGGCTCACGCACA
The DNA here is from genome assembly GCA_030522465.1 of Rhipicephalus appendiculatus. Classification (NCBI taxonomy): domain Eukaryota; kingdom Metazoa; phylum Arthropoda; class Arachnida; order Ixodida; family Ixodidae; genus Rhipicephalus; species Rhipicephalus appendiculatus. The sequence continues at coordinate 6,966 of JALIZH010014738.1, forward strand.
ACACACCACAGCCGCTCGCAACGAGGCACGCACACACTAATGGCTCTGTTGACACACGTGCCCACACGCAGAACGCACAACATACGATGAACCCGGTGGGTTTCCCGTTGTCTTCACTTGGTTGTGAAGGCGCCCACTAAGCTCCTGGTTGTCATAGTCGGTAAATGTCTTTGTTATCCCGTCGCTTCAACACATTGGCCCTGTGACGTCGACGTCGAGCCTGCGGACGCGACGGTGGAGGCGCCGACGAATGATACGTCTGTGCACTGGGATTATCAGTGCCATCGTAGTGTTGCGACGGGAACTCCTTGCTGGGGCGAAAATAGCCGACCATGTTGTGTGGATCCCTGCTGAAAGGCTGCCACTCTCGCTGGCGCGGTGGTACCTTCGGCGAAGGGTACGGAGACAAGGGCGCCTCATCTCGTGGGGCAGAGGTCCCTCTGGGAAGTAATGATTCCGGTCGGGAATTCGGCCATGGCGTGACCGACAGCCGCCGAGTTTCAGATTGCTTTGTCTTTGCGTGCTCTTTCTTCGCGGACGCCTTCTGGTTATCAACTTTTAGACAAGCTGGATTCGCGCAGCTCGATTCAGCCCTATATGCCCATGGTCAATTCACCGCGTTGCCCTGGTGTCGTCTACTGCGACGAATTGCCGACGTCTTGGGCGTCATTTCCTCGATGTCCTTGCAGTGGGTTGTGTGATCAGCTTTGCGTTGCTGTGCTGTAGGAGTGTCGAAATGCACTGTTCCGGGGAGGTTCCCAACGACGACATCGTAAAGGGTGTCTCTCATGCACAGAGCGTGGTCCTCTCCTCTACAAAAGGGTGTGTCCAGGTAGATCACAGCTTCCTGGAGGTAGCGTACCGCGCAATCAAGCAGCAAGACCGGCCGATATGTGCCGGTTAGTCTTTCTTTTGGCACGAGTGACTGTCGCACGACGACCGTGTCGCAGCCAGTATCGCGCAGTACGGTAACCGGCCGCTTGTCTAAAAATCCTCTCGCCACTGGCATATTCGGGCTTCCTTCCGATGAAACACCGCTGCTGACTGCAGTGTTGACGACCGGAATCCTTTCTCCATCTTTAAGAATCAGGTATATTTCGCCCCTGCAGATTCTTCCGCCGTTCGGTCCCCTGCTACCATGCACGACACTTCTATCTTGTGCTCTCCGGCAGAAGCATATCTGTCGCTGTTGTTTCCATGCGCTGGGGAACTTCCTTTCGTGCGTGACCAGCATTCGGCTGCCCTATGCCCCTTTTTCTCGCATAGGAAACAACGGTTGTCAATCCGAAGTGCCTTCGCTTGATCCGCTCTCAAACCGGAGCCTTGGGCCGCTTCCTTCTCAGGCCTCTCTCTACCGAAGTTCAAGAAAGACTGGGCCTCGACGAAATTGTCGGTTGCCTGGGAGAGTTCGTGTATGGTTTGGTAATTTTTCTCCTTAAGGAAAACTCTTAATGCGGGGGGACAGCCCTTGACAAATGGCTGAGCAATCATTAGCTCTCTGAGTTCATTGTAGCTTTTCTCCACCTCCGCGAGCTCCAACCAATGATCGAAGTACTCCGAGAGCCTCGAAGCGTACTGCTTGGCGGTTTCTCTATCTTCGGGCTTTGCATTGCGGAATTTCTCCCGGTACCCACCCACCGTGTACAGAAACCGTTGGAGGAGTGCCCGTTTCAGCGTGTCGTAGTCCAAGGCAGCGGTCGGGTCCATGCGTCCGATTACAGTCAAAGCCTCCCCGGTCATGCAAACGCTTAATGAAAGCGCCCATTTCTCGCGCGGCCATTCCTGACAGGTGGCGACACGTTCGAAGCGTTGAACGTACGCGTCTAGGGCATCCTTCTCGTCATCGAACGGCGGTACCAGCTTGTGGGGGCTGCACACGTTCGACGCAACGGCCGCGTTCGTGCTCGCAGCATTTATGTTATATGCGGCCTGCGGACCAGCGGCACTTTCTTGATGGCGGAGCTTCAGTTCGAGAACTTTCACTCTTGTTCTAGCAGCTTTTGTTGCTGCTCGCCTTTCTCGCGAGCTGCCGCACGCTTCTGTTCGATCATCTTCTGCTTGAATGCAAGTTGCTCCTTTAGGGCATTTCGCTCTTCGGCTGGCTCATCGCGTAATCTGACACGTTCTTGCTCCACCCATGCTCTCAATTCCACGTCCTTTAGTCCTAGCTCTCTCCCAACGCTGACCACGTTGTCGTTGTCCATGTCTCACCCTTGTGTTTGAGCGTTGGCTACAGATGTTATTAGCCAATCCTGGCAGGTTCGCCAATTGTGATGAAGTTCGTGTGGGCCCAGGCGCTCAATCGACAAGGGATGCGACGTAGGCAAAGACAGGACGTTTATATAACAAGGACATAAATACATAAATGAGCAACTACGTAAATGCACTCACAATCCCTGCCGGTCCAATCGTCTGCATCCCTCCAACATGCGGTGTGCGGTTCTCGCGATCCTAACGCTGCGTATCTAGTTCACGCACCGGCCACTCGACGGGAACCACTCACACGTCGTCGCTGTCGTGGCGATGGTCCGACGGGTCGCTGTGTCCCATGGAGTACGATGCTACGGGGTTGCTAAGACGGCCGCTTTGCTGTGAAGTGGATGGCCAGACCTGCGCTCGGCCACGCCCAAGGACACAGGAGACCAGCCCAGCGCGCATCAGCTTCCTGGATCGGCGGACCCACGTAGTCGCCGACTCGCCTGCAGGTTTCGACCGTGGCCGCAAGCACTGTCGTCGCCTGGCGTAGCGCGTCGTCCGAGTTCGGCCGCAGTCCACCCGTGACAGGTAGGGTTCCGCAACGGACCGGTAGCCGCCACGATCCTCGTTCTGCCACTCCTGCTCGGCTGCCTCGGCTTGCTCCTCGAGCGTTCGAAATCTTCTTCTTAGCCCCCGCTCGCATTTGCAGTTGCGCATTTGCAGTTGCGAAGGCGAGACTGGGAGCACTTCGTCGACTGCGTTGAATCAGCGGTGTCAACGCAGTCCGCTCGACAGTCGGTCAACATGGCAGTGATGCCTTCCCAGTTGAAAATGACAACAGAACTTGCCTTGAGCACAACAGAAATTTCAATTGTACAAAAGGATTTTTCTGTTGTTACTACACATTCTTGTTGAGACAACACACTTTTCAATTGTGCATCCAATCTTTTATTGTGACAATAGAAGTGTGTGCAACACACTTCTGTTGTGCCACAACAGAAAGTTGAAGTGCTACGATAAATCTTTATAGTATTGTAAAAAAATGTGTCTTCACAACAAGCACCCGGCTGCTACTATAGAAATGTCCATATACTGTACGATAATTTTTTGTTGTACGAAAGAAATGTGTTGTGCTACAACAGAGACTTGTTGTCTTAGCGTATAGTCAATTGTGACAACAGAGGTCTTCCGTAAGTAATGCAACAAAAATCTGTCGTACAACAGAAATTTGTTGTCTAAGCGTACATTTGTGGCAGCAGAAGTGTCTATAGAGTAATGCAACAAAATTGTGTAGTAGGACAGAAAGCTTCGATACAAAAGAACAACTGTTATGATATCACTGTGTGCCAGGCAACATATGTGAGAAAAGCTACCCTACAACTACTAGCTTGTAATATTGTTGAGCAACTGATGAGCATGAAACGAGCTTAAGATTAAAAGAATTTGGATTTGTTGCAGGAGGTACAAAAGCAAAAGCCCAGTTTTTGCAATATAGAGCAACATTACTGTTACTACTAAATGAACCCCCCTCTCTGGCAAACTGAGAGACACATTTTTTATCTTTATGGCCTTTTAACATAATACTTTTGGATTCATGGAATACACAGCACTGTCACAGCGTGACAAGGAAGGGCATTCAAAAAATTCTTGCTCTAGTACAATAGACACATTTCCCTATGATCATGACAGTGCGCTGCACATGAAAGTTGCAAGCCAAGCTGTCAAAGTGGGTTGTGCCACTGCCACTTGTTCAACAAATTTTTCATGTTAATTACTTCTTCAGGTTGTATGAAGCAGCAGGGTAGAGCACATCCATGTTGAGACAATCTGGCCTTATCGCTGTACACAGATGCTTCAAGAAAGCTAATACCATTACTCGTAAACACAGCTTGTTGCAAGATGCACCACGTTTTCAACTGGCAGTCAGTTTCCACAATGTAACTTTTCGTTTTCAAGTCTGCCTACTCTTATGAAGTGACTGCATGCTTGTTTGCTGCTTCTGCTGCAGCATTCAGAGGGCACACAAGTGTCCTTTTGCAAGTCGCAGTCTGGAAAGGCCACCAGCATGTCGATTTGCCAATTGCCTGCTGATGGGGAACTACGCGCGAAATGGCAGAAGAAAATGTGCCGCAAAGATTTGGTGGTTTGTGACAAGTCTCTCTCCACTGATGTATGCAGCAGGAACTTTCTTTTGAGCCACTATGTTAGAGAAAAAGCGGGTTCCTGGTGCAAGGTGAAAAGTATTTGAGGGATGTCTGCACCCCACAAGTACATCTGCCTTCTGCAAACTATGTAAAGATTGAAAAGCTTGAGATGTTACTGTTTCGAGCTGGCCAGAAAACGAAAGAGAGCCAGACGGTCGTAAGCTTGCCGTTCTGGAGTGCCCAAAAGAGAAGGCTGAACAGAAGATCATTGCATAAACGAATAACAATGTACAGCGAGCCAGTTGACACATTTCACTGATAGCGAGGCTTCGGTCACAGGTAACGAAACATCACTCCTCTAGGTGAAATGTCCATAGTAGCTAGATGCTGAGAGAAAGGTGTAACATTTACGGTAACGGCAGGCACTACACTTCAGTGGCGTAGCCAGGGGGTGGCACACCCGGCGCGTGCCCCCCCCCCCCCCCCCGAATTTTTTTTTTCACCATGGCATACAGAGCGAGAAATGACCATTTCAAGAAGGTCCCCCCCCCCCCCCCCCGAAAAAAAAAAATTTCTGCCTATGCCCCTGCTACACTTCACTCCCATAAATTTTCATAGATGTTCAAAATGAGAAATAAAGCTGCTTTTCAGCCTCATGCAATAAAAGCTACTTAATGTTGCAATCTTACCCTGAAAAAAATCCACAGAGTGGATCATACGGTGCTCTATTTTCCTCAACTGCCATTATCGTGCCTGAACCAAGCTGCTAACACCACCACAGCTCACTGCATAGGTACGCCAGTCCTAGCTCATCATTATAGAAAATTAGTGGTTGAATTAAAGAAAGGCTGGTTTGACAAAGCTCCTTGCCTAAGCGGCACCAGCGCAAGCCTTCATTATTACTCGTTGAGCTTTCAGTAAAGCCATAGTGCATATCTGATCGGATGTCTGACGTGGAATTTGGCATCAAAGACCGGCCAGAAAACAACAGCCAAGCGGCACAAATGAAACTCTTCCTTACAGTGAATGAAAGTAGAGGAACTTTAAGGGCTCGTTTTACTTTGTTAGACAATATATTAATGAGAATGAACAGACACTAATGCGAAGGAAAGTATGGGAAATGTTCTTTGTAGTCATTGTGATGATATAAATGTGAAGAAAGTAAAGTGGACGAAAAGACAGCTTGCCACTGGCAGGGACTGAACCAACCTGCGACCTTCGAATAACGTGTCGGAAGCTCTAAAAAAGCTGCTTTTCAATCTTCACTGAGTTATGGCGGTGGTCATCCTCCCATCCACTTTATGGGGTATACGTGTACCACATGCGACAGGCTTCAAGGAGTAACCGTTTCAAAGAAGGTGCCATGTTTTGTTACTTCAGAAAAAATCCATGCGGAAGAGGCTTGTTTTTCTGGATGAAACGTAACTGTTGCAATTGTTGAGGAATGTTGTTATTCCTTGGAGCACAGACCTCGCCATCAAGTGGGCCGGATGTTAGTGGCACCTGATGACGAAATTGTAGTAGTGTGGCTTCTTGAAGTGATGTAAGATGTGCATTTGGGCTGGTTGGTTCATGATTACGAGTGAAAAACAGCGCTAAAAAGACGGGACATGAAAGAACACGAGGCCGTGGTCCCGTGTTCTTTCTTGTCCCGTCTTTTTAGCGCTGTTTTTCACTCGTAATCTTGAAGTGATTTCACCGGGTAAACAGCAATACTACAGCTTATGGCTCTTGGCAAAAGCTATGCTGGCTCAGAAATACTGAACCGGTAGATTTGCTTGCATAGAACATCAGCAATTGAAGTTTCATGAGGATGCAACAAGGATTGCAAGTTTTGCAGTTCCTCCCACACATTTGCTCTGATGGTATTGCACAGGTTCTCAGAGCAGAGGGCTTGCCGGAATGGAGCATTGAATACACTGTTGGGTGTGCCCTTTTAATGTCTTCACAACTGTCATCACCTCAGAAAGAAATTTAAGGATGATCCTGGGTGGGTCTGCATTAATCAACCGACGAGCTCCTGCTCTGCTGCTTTCTTCTCCTCAGACACGGTGGCATAACGGAAAAGGCTGCTCATCTCTTCCGATAAGATGGGGATGTTTTCGTTTTGGTACAGCATATATGCTTAAAAAAAGTTTTCACCCTTTCCTTACAAACAATGCTCATGGAGACGGCTGGTGCGGAAAGCGCCCAACGTCTCATTTTTTATGCGCTCAAATAAGAAAATTATCAATTATGTCTTGGGCCTGTAGCGGCCACCAATGCAGCAAGGGGGGAACGCTTTGATCGGCCCTCTCAGACAGTAAGGATACCAATATGAGACTGTGCCTTGGTACTGCCTGCGAAAGACGAACAAAAATAAATATGTGCGGTGTGTGCTCAAAGCACAAGTACGGTACTAGTAGTGCAGTCCGAAATATTTTTCGGATAGGAGCGGGCTTCAATCATACTTTATTTATGTTCGTGCATGTGTTTGTATGAGTCCCCTCCTACGCCCCAGCGCACGAGGGAGCTGGGGCGGGGCGGCCGCCCCCCTAGTCACGTAATGGGGGGGGGGGGGGGGGAGGGCGCAAAGTCAGCCCCGTACATTCAAATAAAAGGGAGGGGGGGCGCTGCGACGAACTTTCGCCCCCCCCCCCCCCCCCTGAAGGGGAACCCTGCGCACGCCTGTGTGTATATGCACATGCAAAATCGAAGAATTTCGGGGGTTGAGTATAACCCCCCTCCCCCATTCCGAGTAGCTTTGGTACTACTGAGTGATCCATCATTTGGCGCTACGGCGAATCACCAAACACAAACTTCCACTGCCCCCCCTTCGAAGAGGGGGTTGCTCACAAATGAACTCATTTTTTTCGAGCTGTGAACCACAGCCTCTAGTGGAATGTTTTTACGCTTTACGAGATAGTCGCAGAGAACATCAACACACGTCATGACACACGTTCACAACACATATTTCACGATGGACGAAACAGGCTGTCGCAATGGTCGATGATCACAAATCATCATTTTCCATTTTCTGTATCCACACACAAACACGCATGACATTTGCGGCTTCGCAGACGTGGGCTTTTCGTTTGATGTATGTGCGGTATGGGAAATCACGCGCCTCATACACACACAGACGCGCGCACACACCACTCGCTAAACTGCTCGAACACCACCACACAAACACGCATCACATTTGCTGCTTCGCAGACGTGGTCTTCCCACACACACACACACACATACATACAACTCGTTCATAACTTCGGGTTAAACTGATCGAACCCGACAACACAAACACGCATCACATTTGCGGCTTCGCAGACGTTGGATATTGGACTGAATTTGCTGCTGCGTTCAATTTAGGAATGCAGGTAGTAGCAATTAGTGCTCTTGGGGAATTCCGTGCGACATACACAGTCACCATTCTTCCGTAACTTCGGGCTTAGCACGGGGATTATTCTGCACCAACACGACAATATCGCACCGCACGAAAACAGCTGTAACAAACGTCGTACTATCGCCCTATCGCGTAGTACACATACACTGTTACCAAGGCTTTTTAGTTCACGAACTCATCGAGCGGCGATAGCTTAGCGGCATAGTGCGCACCGTTTCGTATGGAAGGTGCTATACGTCGCAGGTTCGATTCTCGATGGTGCGCAACTTTTTTTTAAATGCTTTTTTTTTAATCAACGTTACTTCTCTGATGGAGCCGTAACTTCAAATTTTTATTATGCAAGAATCATGGTGCTAGCGGCGGGCGCGGGCGGCTCTGGCTGTGTGACGCGAGCAATATAGTGAGCGGCGAAGGCGCACCGTAAAGGGTGACCTGTCTAGTGAGCCTCCCTCCTAGTGACACAGGCCAATTAGTGACGCTGCCGAAGTAATGAGAATCAAATGGGCACTGCTAAAAACACGCGGATAACCTTTGAGACACTGGATTACACTGTACACAAACAGCGCGAACAGCTGTTGCCCCGTCAATATAGCGCTGGCGTTAAAGTGACGGTCTTCCTCATAATTTTATGCCCATCTATGCCTATTTAGTGCGTGTAAATTACAAAACAGTCGTGCTATTCGCTCCCGTTGATGAAAAGTTAACATATAATGGCATCGTAACCAGCAATATTAATGACAGTTTGTCATATTTGTGACTGTTACTCTTAACACTTTCAATAAGCAGTAGGTGGCGCTGCGCTTCTTCCTTTTGTTTTTTTTCTTTTTCCCGCTCCACGCTCTTGTGTTTCCTCACGCTCAATTTGACTGGTGTTATTGTGTGATTTCGACGCTCAGCTAGATCAACTGTGCAGTGTTAACTTCTCAAATGTTTTCCTCATCGTCTGCAGCAGTGAATTCTCTTGCGCGCTACTTTGTTTCCGTCCGCTGGATATCGTCAATTTTGACAAAGAAGAACACTACGAAGTCTTCTTGGCTGGCGAGGAAAACACCCGCGGCACCCACTTACTGCACATGAGCCGTGAGTATTGCAGCATTGTTTGATTGGTTGCTAACGCCCCGTTAAGACATTGTCTACTGACTGCAGAAGCTGTGGAAGGGATGGAGGAGGCGTGAGTCGAACAACAGTCGATGTGCCGCGGAAGCTCGGCGATGCTGAACTGGGACTGGGACCACGAAAAAGTGAGCTACGCCTGTATGCTTCCTTCTTTAATGTAACGGAAAGTCATTGTGCGAAGAAAAAAGGTGCCGTCCTTCTTGGGTGCAGTTTTCGTCCCGATTCTCGAGTGGAATGAGACTTGTCAATAGGCGACACGCATAATGAAATAAAGTAAAATGGTCTCCTCAAGAGGTTGTGAGCATTCAGCAACCTCACGAAATGCTTTCCCAATCAGCCCCGCATTTTTATTACTATTTGTTTTTGTCTCGTAATGCTCGACAGCAGCATGTTTTCGTATTTTGCGTTTGGCACCACAGCCATCAGAACAGCTGTCATTCACGCCAGCCTTGACGGGTCTCTTTCCTCTTTGTGTTCATAATGCTTGAGCATTGCCATCTTGACAACAATGCTGTGGGGTTTCAAAACTTGCTGAGATTTTACATCAATTAGAGAGGAGAGGTACCCCCTTAAAAAAGCGTTCAATCCTGCACTTTATATCTGTTACTTGTTCAGCAGCTATTTGGACTACCTTGTTTACAAGAGTTTCATTGACAGTGACTTTCGAAGAAAACCCAGTGTTGCAACAATACAGCTCAAAGCAGGGAAGTTTGAAGTAGAAACTGCATGGACATGAATTTAGACACGAAAGCGATGAGTGATGTGATGGAGATTCCTGTCTCGTCACTCGTTGCTTGCAAATCCAGTTTTTCTTAGTTTGAATGGAGCTACTGTTTAATAAAACAGGCTCCATTCATGCAGTTGTAACTTGCTGCATGCAAAGATATTCAAAACTGAGTGATCTACCATGCAGCAACTACTTTTATAGTTTTCACCATTTGCAGCTCATGCGCACAATATAGAATGCTTGCGATTTGGGCTTGGTAGCTCATCGTCAAGAAAATTTCAACAGCACGGAAAAACACATATCGATGAAAAGGGAGCTGACAAGGACAGCGCTTGCCCGTGTTGGCTCCCTTTTCATCCATTCGTGTTTTTCCGCGCTGTTGAAATTTTCTTGACGATGATTTATCTCGCTCAAACACTCATGTCACAGCTTTGTAGCTGTGATTGGTGACTGTTCTTAAGTAGCCAATGGGAGGCAACTGCAGTGAGATATTTGAAACAGAGCCACACAAGAATAGTTTTGTTTATGCACATATTAGAAGTAGTGGCTTTCTAGGGATCACCTTTTCTCACAATTTGAGGCTGAGTGAGTCTACTCATGTTAGCATAAAATTAGTTTTTTCAATTTTGGGGTCAATGCCAATACCACACATAATTAGCGCTTCATGATACGCCTTTATATCTTGTACCTTCAAATACGTGTTATCGGTGGTTTCAATACGGTAAGGACAGTTTTATAAAATATGCGACTCGCACAACATATCTGTATCAAGAAGGTCCCCTGAAAGTGTTTGCAGGGGAAAACCATGGCACCCCCACCCCTCCCCAGACTCTCACCTCGGAAAAAAAAATGAGAGTGCATTATTGAGATATTTGTGAAAAGACGTGAGTATAAGTTTAAGTGGATATAACGCTGATAGTAAAGCTGAAGATGAGTAGATAGGACCATAGGTGGGCAATTAAAGGTGGAGCTCACTCAGACGAAATATATCTTGTGCTTAGGGCTCACTCGAAATCGGAATCACCAATATGTACCTCAACCGGACTGACTCGGACTCAGACTCACCAAAATTTTCCTCACCCGGTCTCAAACTCGCCAAAATGTTACTCACTCAGAATCACGGCCGGATCTGGGTCTGAGTGAATCGAGTCATGAGTGAGTTTGCCAATCTATGCTCGCACATATAATTGCAATTGTTCTACATAGCTCCAACGAAAAAGCGAGCTAAGGATGCTACTAGGGAAGCTGTTGAAGCCTCCAGAGGAGGAATGAAATGAGTCCACTACTTATTAGGCATCAAGATAAAATCACTCATCAGCAAGCCATTATCAAGGGCCTTAAAGAAGAAAATAAAGAACTGATACTTATGAGCATTAAGCTTCTTGAAAGTGTCGGAAGGTTTTTGACACTGGTATATACGCTGCGCTGCCATGCTATATTACATCCTTGAAACACTGTCAAGTGTCGGGGTCTGTTTTTAAAAACACTAGCGACAGGTAACCTTGACAAAATCACGTTTTGCGTCTGTGTTTACTATGCTGTTTACTAGGAAATTTGAAAGTGAAATACTGGCAAGCTTGTGTGGTAACAAGTAACTGGCACAAACTATTTTTCATTTATGTCATCTTCGGCCCTGTCACACGGCAAATCTAATGTCATTTACACCGAATGACATTAAGCGGACCTAATGTCTTTTTACCTGCGTGCTGTCACACGATGAAAACAAATGTCATTATAAAATGATGACCATGACCCTAGCCCTCCTGAGCCGTGGCTTTGGGAGAAATAAAAGTAGATTAAAACTTGCATGTAACGTGTGTATCCTCAAAAATAATTTTTTATCACTAAAAAGGTGCTCCTAGAATATAAACGGAGCCGTTTTACACAAGTTGCCACAGCTGCACGGCACAAACGAAGTGGAGCGAAGAGCCACTCGTAAACCAACATGGCTGATGATTTGACCGGGCGTGAGTATACAGTGAACTGAAGCGTGGGCGCACGACTGACTCCCCGGCTGCAGAAATGAGACAGCGGCAGCAATTTCGCGTAGTCACCACCTTGATCACCACAACACGTGCAATCGCATGATCAACACCCGCAATACAGGCAATGACAACAGAGCACAAATGAAACAAAGTCGGCGTCCAGGTGCTGTAGCTGAGAGTAGCTTTCTTTAAGAAACTTTCATGCGTGCTATTATGCCATCAAACCAGTAATAAGCTAATCTAGTAAAGAATAAGATATTTACAAATGACAAAAGTTACGTTTACATAAGTTAACAGCCATCTTCCTAAAAGTCCCTGGCGTCGAGACTACTCATTCGGTCCGAAATTGAATGCGAATGTGTTTCGGGTACTCATTCGACGGGAAATGTCATTTTCATTGAATGGCATTTAGTTTTTCGATGTGACAGCAAACAAATGACGTTACAAACTAATGACAATCGTTGTAAATGACATTACACTTCCCGTGTGACAGGGGTATTACTTAGCCATTTTCTGATGGTAACAGTGGTCTTTATGCTGTTGTACAAGGATTATTCATACACAGAAGCCATTGTTTTCCACTTCAGTGTCCCTTGTAATTAAGGTCAGGCTCACTTTCAAAATGCATCAATCAAATTTTTAGCTTAAGAGCACTGTGGTTAATTTCCACAACAGTTGTGGCATGGTGATGCCACTCTAATTTTACACCTTTAGACGTGCGTTTAATCACAGTTGTTGGAATTTAACCCTTTGCGTCCGAAACCTTTACCCACCTTCCGCCTCTTACGGTGTGAAACTCAAGTGAAGGAAGTTTGCTCACTCATTTCGAGGTAACGCATAATGCAATGAGAAAATGTTCACATGAGTAAACCGGGAAACAATTTGTTGAGTAGTGCCCGACTACAGGCCACTGTGGTCGTGTTGCATTGTCAGTAGTGGCCCAACGACGTACCGCAAAGGATTAATTGTGCATTGAGGTTATAGGAGCGCAAGAAACACGGACGAAGAAGTAGGCACAATGAGCACTCACTCGCAACTGACAGGTTTATTAGATGAAACATGAAAAGAAGGGAGCTCAAAGGGAACTGCGCAGTCACATCAATTTAGGGAAACATGCCAACTTCCGAAAGGCACGCAAAAAAAAATTTCAATAAACAAATTTAATATCTTAACATTGGAAAGGTAGCAAATAGGCATGACAGTATATCTTCAAAAAACATTCAAAAGGCAATAAGTCCAAAGTGTCGTATGTAACCCACCTCCAAAAACTGAGTTCGCTTCACGATAAGACCACTGAAGGAGAGCTCGCACAACTTTCACCAGCCTTCTTAATGTAGAGGGCTTCCATAATTTTGTGAGCAGTGTGTCTATACATGCAGTGTGTCTATACATAACTGTCGTCTTATGGAAAAGAGGCATGCACTTACCGTCCGTGCAGTGTACAGCTGAATGTGAACCATAATTAGCATTCGAATTATTCTTACGCTTCCTGAGGTGTGTGTTTAGGCAACGTGCCGTCTGCCCAATGTGTACAAACCCACAGGTCCCAGGGATTTTACAAGCAATGTCGGAGGCGCATGGCACAAAGTGATTGTTGTTTCGGGCTACATTCACTTTTCTGTGAAGTAAGACTGCTGTCAAGTTTCTTGTGAACAGCAGCACAAATCTTTCCAAGTTTGTAAGGCGCACTGAAGACCGCCTGTGCGCCATAGCGGGCATTAACTTTTTTTTTTAGACTGTGGGAAATGTTGTGAGCACAGGAATGGCAGCAATGGTGTTATCGTGAAGCAAACCCACTTTTTGGAGGCGGGTTACATAGACACTTTGGCTTTTTGCCTTTTGAATGTTTTTTGGAAGATATGCTGTCATGCCTATTTGCTACCTTTCCAATGTTAAGATTTTAAATGTGTTTTTCGAACTTCTTTATCGTGCCTTTTTTCATGTTAGCATGTTTTCTATATGGCGGCGACAGCACAGGTTTTTTCTGTTCCCTACTTTTTATATTTCATCTAATAAACCTTTCAGTTGCGAGTGAGCGCTCGTTGTGCTCATCTTTGTCTGTGTTTGTTGCGCTCCTATAACCTCAATGGAACCTCAACAACTAGCCCTGTTGTTGACCTTTTAAGGGGACCTTGAAACGGTTATTTGAAGCTTTGTCAGCGTTTAGGCTAGAGCATCATCAAACCATTGGCACCGCAAATTTAGCGACATGCCGTGTACCAAGGCAGCTACGGACAATTATATCATACCCTCCTTCTCACCCCTGCCTTGCCTCCTCAACTCATGAGACACGCTGGCATCGCCGGCGATTGCAGAGCTCTCATGAGCGCACTCGACAATTTGAGCTTCGCCCAGTCATGACCTCCGAGATTGCACGCCTACAGGTTGCGCGCAATCTCGGAGACCATAGCCCAGTGCGCCCGGCAGCATGCACGCCGTCTGGCAACTGAGATGGAGTGGTTGATGTCTGCTCCGACAGGTGCCGCCACCCTACCAGCCGATCATTCCTACGCGCACACCACAGCCAATCAGATCAGCAGCCAGGGTGACGTCGTGCGCCCACTGCATGTCGTACTGTGAATGGGCGGTTGAAAACGCGTTTGGCTGATCCGCAGCTTTAAAGCGCTGCAATAAATTACACAGTTTACGCTGAGAGCATAAATCAGTCTGTAAATGACCCTTTGGACTTGTTCTACCTGCCCAATGTGTTTGTACGAAATCGTCAAAGCTGTTTCACGGTCCCTTTAACTGTGCTTGAGTGCAAATTGTTATTCAAGCTGTGCTTAGCAGCCACCAAGGCATACTGATGAACCAGTGAGGACCAAGGCAAATTGGCCAGACACAGCTGGGCATAGCCGTATAGTTATGTTGTTTGTCAAGCCCTAACCATGCATATAAATATGGCACCTAGAATCAGTATAAAGTTTTCATGAATGTTACTTACAAATTCAGTGCAAATTAAAATTACTAGGAATTTACTAAATTCATAATTACTTCAGTTTGTATATTGCAATGCATGACATAAACTAAGCTACTTATGGGTACAATCACTTGGCATGATTCTTAAAAATAACATGAGTTATTGTTAAACTTGACTTAAAGAATCACTGGTACTCCACGCAGCTTTTCTTCAAGCCCTCATGCATTGAAATTGAAGCTCAAGAATTACTGTAAGAGCAGTGCATTTTATTGTAAACATTGGGAACCTTTCAACTGTCATCATTCAATATGTTATCCAAACAGCTGGCACTTTCAAAGTAAGCAGCAGTAATTCCCAAATGTATGTAAAGTAATTTGGTAGCACTGTCACTCAACATGTAATGCCCGATGACTGTTATGCACTTATAAGAGAGGAGTAAGGATACACATTGCTTGCAAAACTTCACCGGGCCAACTGAAAGATCCAGTATTCGGAGGTCCAGCTTGCTTTTGTGTGTAATTTTTGTTTTGAAACATTAATTAATGTGCTTCTATTTACTGTGTTACCGGCCAGGCTGTCTCTAAATGTGACTAGATTTTTCTTGCATTTTGCTTTGCAGTGGTTGCTAGTGCTGGGACCAGGTGTGCGGTGTTTATGACACAACCATGACTCGGGTAATTACCAATTGTCCAAATATATTACCAGTGTTTGTTGAAATATTAAACCCAATGATGCAACGAAAAATACAAAACAGTTGGTGATCTTAGTCAGTTCTCATTCACTTAGAAATGTAAATCGGAAGAGCAGGTCCGTTGCCAGAAAGGAGCCTATGCCCCGGTACTTTAGATGAAAAGGGGTGTTTTACCAGAAATAATCAAATTAAGTGTTTTTCTAAAATAGTCCAGGCTTCCTGCAAGTGCCCCCCCCCCCCTTCTAGAAAAAAAAATTCTTGTCTAAGGGCCTGAGGAAGAGTTATTGGTTTTCTGTGCATGAGCTATGTTTCTGGATGTACAGGCACATTTTTGTTGTACTTCATTTAACCCTTTCAGATTCTGCTCTAGAATATTGTGGGAAATCATTTTAGTGCACTATTTTCCCTCCCACAGTACTTTCACGAGAAAATTTTTTTTCGTCCCTAGCATTGATTGGAATGTCGCCGAGGTGGTTGAAACATAGGTTGCTGAGAAATCGCTTTACAATACTGCACAGATCGCCTTAAATCTCTGCTTGTTTTTCCTTATTCACTCCCAATAGTATGCGCTACTTTTTCTCATGATGTGCTTTGTGGTGAAGCAGTATGGCAATTCAATGTTTATTGTGACAAGTCGACTCGTACTAGACAAAAAAAAAGAAAACAAAGCCAGTCCCGTGTACCTTGTCTGTCCTTGTGTTGGTTTTGTGCTACAATTTTTCCTTCACATGTCTCTTATTTTCTCTGATAATATTTTCTTTAAAAGTGCCAGAAATGGATCAAATTTCACAAAATCAAATCGCTTAGCCCAGCATTCACTCATGACATCTTTGTTGTGCATAAGCCTTTGGAGCTTGGTTAAACATGACGCCTTTCGGGCATATGAATACAACCTTGCTGCCATCTGAATGTTATGTCAATTGCCCACCTGCCATCAGGGCTCGTGTTTCATGGGCATGACACCACTTACTGACGAGCCTCTGCAGTTTGTCATTGACAGCGAGTTCAAGGAATTTCATGCATTCGACGGCAACAGCTATTTGTTTTGGGTACACATATTTCCTGCTGACTATACATGGTATCACCTCAGTTTCCATACGAGAGGCACCTTACTGCCACCTTACTGCTAGAATGTTCTACAGTATTCGTTTCATTCTGTACTTTTGAAACATCTCTACACTTTTATACCTCTGTCACACGGACAGCTTTAACTGCGGTTATGCTTAACCGTGGTTTACAGGATTAACCGAAGTTAATGCGAATGCGGTTTGCCAGTGCTCCACGAGCTCAGTTTTTAGCAAACCAATGCAATCACGTGGTCATCGCATGAGCGAAATTTCGCACGCAATATTCGTGGACAACGAACAAATAATATACTAGAATGCACACATATGTCGCGCCAAGTTGTGCAATAACTGTTCGACTACTTTAAGCCTTCAATGAGGTGTAAATACTATAGAGAACTTCAGCTGTTTTTAAAGAGAGTCTTTCAAACTTGGCAACATAGCCATCGTGAGAGCCAAGACTAGTCAGGACAATCCATGTCGTACAAACTACACGGGTTGTGCTGACAATTCGTTGTGTCGTGTTGTAGGTGCTTTATTTATGTTTTGCGTGTGTGATCGATGAGTTAGTGTGCGTGTATGCCCGTGAGTTGAGCAAGGACCCGAGAGGCTTTGTTGCGCTGAGAACTCTGCACATGGTTTTGTGTGTTTCTCTTTTTGTAATTGAGTCTGCGTGCATGTACGTTCATGATTTGTGTGACCCGAGAGGCTTGGATCTGCTGAGAATTCTTGTCATGTCGTTTGTGTGTGTGTGTGTGTGTATGCACGTGTGTGTGCCCACACACACACACACAGGAATTCCACGTGTTCGAGCGCAGTGCTGCTAGATTGTCCTCCCACAAGCGTATTAGTGCTCGTGTTGTGGCGTCTGGCCAGTTGATGCACCTTTGAGTTGTCATTCTCACTGACGCTGATGCACAAGCCGCTGCAGTGGTGTCTGCCATCTTGCCTAGCTCGGTTTACGAGCATAAACCGTGATTGCCTAGCTCTGTTTGCGATAACCAAATTTAGGAGACCAACCTCACTTACGTCCGCTGTGTAGCTAGCAGTAACCGCGGTTAAGGCTGTCCGTGTGACAGGGGTATTAGAGACATTTTGACGAGCACTCCAACATCATTGGATGCTTCTTTAATGGCATGATGCCCCGCATACATACATACACATTGGAATTTAGCAAATGACTCTGGCTGAAGTGTGGAGATTTTGTAAAGTACTAGTTATTTTGTGCGCATGGCACACGCCTTTGCCTTGGATTACTCAACTAAACTGTGCCGAAGTGCATAGTTCCACCAGCTGCGCCTTGGAAGGATGAAAGAAGTGATAGTGCAAGGACCCTATACTTGTGGGAGTGAAGAAAGTTGGGCACTGTAGTGCACGCACAATGGGTCCATAGGCCACACCAGCACTGCATTTCCACAGTGACTCTCCTCAGGCTTCCTCTGAACATTCCTCCACTTTGCTTATCTTGGTTTTTGCCCTTTCACTTTTATTTAATCTTGGCTGCATTATGTATTCAGCCTCTTTCATCCTCCCCCATGCCAGTTATTCACTCATTTCTTATGAGCACAATACAGAAGCCACAAAAGGCCATTTGGTGGGACTCTGACACGATTTGGCCGATTTTGTCCAAATATATTGAGATGGTGGAGCAGGTCTTCAAGATTATTAGAAGACCTATATAACGTGTCTGCATGAAGGGTGCTATCTGTTATGTAGCTTTAAATCTGCAATTCACTGTAGGTCATAGCAGTGCTGCACAGTTTTTAGCCATCCATAACCCATTGCATGTAACATGGGTGAGTGGTATCACAAAAGTGAGTGGTTGGATTAGACACCTCACTGAAGTTTCAGGTGATCCGAGTGGCAAGCTGTGGGTATTGATGCGGCACATTGTGCATGTAGAGCTTTCAAGGTGCGTGTGACAGTTGCGGGAGGTGGATGAGGTTGACTCTGACAGCCACTTATGGTTGGTGAACCAGGCCCGCTCAGTGAAGTTGAGGAAAAGCAGTGCTGTGTGGAAGGGTAACAGATAATTGTTCGTAGCCGCCTCGGTACAAGGCGCCTTGTTTCATTTATGGTGCTAGCGATTTTATGACGCTGTAGCCTAAACCAGTACACAATGCAGACAACCAATTCAAGTACCCTTATAAATGCTAGGATGTTATTGAATGGCTTATGCTTATAGCTGTTTTTGGTAGCCGCTTGAGCATAGCTTTCTCCCTCACCCTCAGCTACACAGTTGCACGTACGTATGGCTGGGTTGAGAAAAAAATTTCACACAGTACCTTATATTCGAGTTATCTAAATGACGCGCAAGGTATCTGTTTTGTGTAGTGACAAGAAATGTTGCAAAAGAATTACAAAACAGTTAAGCATGGTTGCAACACCAAAATGGTAAATGAGACCAGCATGACACGGTGGAGAGGCAAGCAGTGCATTTTTCGTTCCGTATGACTTCTGGAATCACGTACTTGTACTTCTCACGTTCGTTCCCAATTTTCGTTGTTCTGTAGCATCAGCGTGGCATCTTTTTCTCTCTTGCATTGATCAGCACGTGGAAGGTGCTTCCCATGACCACTGAAGGTCTGTGCGGTTATGTCATGTGTGGAATTACATGGTGCCCGGAGGCAGGGTTGCCGTTGGTGGCTACTTTGCGCCAAATTGGCTACTTTTGGACCCCGCTGGCGACAAAAATTTCCTGTTCGCGCCATGGCTCTTTTTTAAACTTGTGGTTTTACTTATTCAGAATGGTTTTATTTATTCATCAATAGTAAAGACTCTGTTGATAATACCGCTTCTGTTCTATTTGGCTAGAAATTTGGTGATAATATCAAATGACATGGCTACTTTGGCTACTTTTGGCGCGAGTTCTGGCGCCTTTTCATGTCCACCCAACGGCAACCCTGCCCGGAGGGGGGCTATCATTCCGCCATCACCAAAACGTTCAGTAAAGTATGCACAGAAAATGCTCCTTTACATTTATCCTGTGCTGGTGCAATACAATATCATACAGAATGTTTCACAAGAACCAACAATTTTGAAGAAAAGTGCTTAACTGCAACTCCAGGAAACCTACGACATATATTTACCGTCATCTGGTGCTTGATTGCATGTGTGTGCAACCAGTTATATAGTCTGTTTTATAGCGATACTCAGAAGCATGAGCAAGGCTTGTGCCACCTGTTCGCAATGGTGAATGCTAATGCATTAAGTGGTAGGTCTACAGTGCTGGTCAGTTCAGCGGAAATATTGCTTGACTGCCGTAATAGGCACGTGCTGCAGTTTGTTGGTAATGTTCAGCTTTTATTCTTTTCATTTAGCAGCGCACATTGTTTTCATCTTAGGTTCGTTGGGAGTCATTGCGCTGACCAATCCTGGTTAGGCATTCCATAATGCACAGCACCAACTGCAGCAAGCCTATCATGTTTGATTCCAAGTTCTATGGTGTGCCTTGGCCAGTGATCGGTGTACATACTACCTGTTTCTTGAATTATTGCACGGCATTGAACCTTTTTTTACTGATGAAACCGTGCACTGCTGCATTCCAGCCGGCAGCGCTGAAGTGCAATAGCATGCGCACTTTCTGTGCGGAGACACCATGAAGGAAACAGAATGCCACTTGAGTGACCTATATAATTTCCTGATTTACATTTTTATATTTATTGGAAATGCCACTGAGCAAGGACAGAGTGCAGTGGTGGGAAAATTAGGGAATGTTGCCTGTAATATAATATAATTTGAGATTATTTGCCTTCTGACACCCATGCCCGCCCATCAAGTGGTATGATGTACCTTATATGTGCGTTTTTTTTTCTTCGAAGATTACACTTATCCTTGCTCCTTATACTCGCAGGCTCTCTTATCCACTACCTTGAGGCGAAGAAGTGTTCCCTGCAGGACCTCCAAAAAAGGCACAAGTCCCTGCAACAGTGCCTTACACAAAAGTGTGTCGACCTGCACTATTAATCCAGCTAGGTTTTCACATACATTTTCATTAATTTGATTTCTCTTGAAAGTTATTAAAATGCTAATTTTTATAAAAATGAGTACGTGTCAACTTCACTTGGAACCATGTAAATGCACATGGAAAAGTGTGCCAATGTCTGCACTTTAAAAATCCAGTCACTGCATAAACATGTGTACTAGTGAAGCTGCAATAAATTTCCTTTCATTTATTTGCACTGCTATGTGCAAACGCAGTACAAGTTCTTGATCGTGGGCGTTGACTACCTCAGAGTAGAATGAGGCATGAAGTGTCTCTTGCAAAATAGCAATCTTTTCTATTAACTTTTTTTTGGTAAATGATCCTTATCTGTCAGCTGCAGGGCTCTCACTCGAGATTTCTCAGTATGCAGTGTCATTTATTTATAAGATTTGGAAAGCTCGTACTTGCGTTGCCTACCACAAAGGAATAAATTATTTGTTGCTCAAAAGTATCACAGCAGACTTGCAACGCTTCCGCTTGCCTTGCCAAAAAACTGAATTTCATTACTGCAGACTACACAAACAGGTTACGGTCCTAAAGTAGTGTTGGAGCACAAGGCTGTTGCACCATGACAAACGACCGGACCATGCAACAGACTACTGGATGGCGTGACACACAACAGGACCACGCGATCGACAATAGACTACAAAACGGACAATAGACTACAAAACAGACAACAGACTATACGGCAGACAACAGACCATACGAAAGACAATAGACCATACGGCAGACAACAGACAATACAACAAACAATAGACCATACAATAGACAATAGACCATACGACCAACAATAGACTATAGGATAGACAATAGACAACAAGACAGACAATAGACAACAGTGCAACAGACAACAGCGTCCCAAAATACGAAAGACTACAGAATTTCTGTTGTGGTATCCTGTTGTCATTTTCAACTGGGTCTTCTTCTCAAAAGCTTTCGCTTCGTCAATTTACACGAGATGAGTACACAATGCGTGCCTGCATTAATGTTTCATGAGCTAAGCAGAAAATACTACGTAGATGCATCTTATTTTGCCAGGGGGGACCAATTCGACGTTCAAGAGCATTTGTATAAAAACTTCGCAATAGACTGACGAAAACGCGGTGAGTTATAGGTCATGGTGTAAAAAGACATTCAGCGTTGGAATGTGTAGTGCGCAACGTGTCCTGAAAAATGTTATAGGACAGTTAGGCGATCGATCAAAAATATTATTTCACTGATTTATCTTGGACAGAGGGATATCCTAAGGAGTTGCTACTATTATTGCCGGAGGAATGGCAATTGGTACGCTGGGTATTTTGACAGCAAGCCCACAAGTGGATGCGTGGTAAGTAAGTCATATGACTCTCTGGCAAGCTTGCTACCCGCCCGAAGATTTTCTGTTAACGACGCAGGTCTATTATCATGTCGCTGAATAATCATTGTTTTAAAAGCGCTCATATATTCTCATTTAGCGATATGTTAATGTATATCCCCATGATTGAGGCGGCCTCATAAGAGTTGCGTGGGGTCGTAGGTAAATTAAATTACCACGATTAATATTTTGTTTTAACTTCTGTATTTTCGCCCCCCGCACACAGCGACCTTTTTTCAGTTTGACATGTCCTGAGACACTCACACACACACACAACACAGGCAAAGGCATCCCAAATGGAGGATTGGACCCCTTAACCTGATATAAATTTTATCCTGGAGCTTCACACAAGAAACCTACAAAGGCGCTGCTGAAGTTCCTGCAAGCGACTGGCTTCTTCAAACAATGTAAAACTCCGATGCGTGTGTGTTTTTACTTCCTCCCTCTCCTTCTCTTCCTTACTTTTCTGTCTGCCCCTACCTTTTCCCCAGTGCAGGGTAGAAAACCAGGTTAACCTCCCTGCCTCTCCACACTACATTTCTCTGTCTCTCTCCCTCTCTCTGCCTTCGCTCTTGGTAATGCCCGATTACCGCGTATATCCGGAACATATAGGGAACGTCTATCAAGGTCGCGTAGCCTGAGTGACGTATGCGACTGCACCAGCCAATGTCTCACGCACTAAGAACGCGGCGCAGTATTTGCATGTAAGCACACTTGAAGTTCTGAAGCCTGTCATCACAAGCTATTAGGAACGCCATTTCTACAACAGTATTTAAGAGCACTAACCTAGTGACCAGCTGGACAAGTCCACCATGTCATTTCTTGTGACTGAGAATGTTCATGGTTGAGTTCTACCTGTTCATTAAATGTTTTGCGGTATCATTTAAACATCTTGCTAGAACGCAGTCCTGGTTTTTTTCTGACTGGTATGCTGACTTATACACATACGCGTTTTTCAATAAAATCCTCAGTTGGAAGTCAGCGCTTGTCTCTGTTCCCTTTCTTGTCCCTTGCCCGTTCTGCGCAGGTTGTTGAAGATGAAGACTTCATTTCGCTGGAATGTTTGCTCACGTGAAAACAATCGGGCGCCAGATTTACAGGATGAAACAGTGGCAATTTATTGTGTTTGTTCTTACAAAGTGAATTTTTTTTACGCAGATGCGGTATCCAGCAAGGGGAAACCCACTAGGTTGGTGCTGTCGAGGCGCCTGCACACGAAAGTACAATTGTGAACAACTGTGACGTTAGCGCGAATGATTTCAGCACGCAAACTTCCGCAAACTTTCCGGAAACCGGGCGAAAGCTCTCATGTAAACGACGAATAAAACAGTTGTTTCATTTATGGTCGATAACTGCAGCTAATGTCACAACTACTTAACCTATGGTGTGTACCTCAAGACGGCCGTGGGCCCGTGGTCATCCGGTAACATCGGGTTTTCATTGTTATTTGAATTCTATAGACTCGGCGAAATTTCGCCGTGAGCGTTGGCCTCCGGGAAGTTCCATATAAAGTCATTTTCGCTATAACATAGCGCCGCGCATGGTATGTTCTGTGTGCGAGTAAAAGTGTACCAGTGAAAGCGTACGTCTTCCGCCATAGCTGACGTGCATATTTTGGAAGACTGCTCATCCACTGGTGTCTGATGGAATCCGGCGTTAGCGTCAAGCCGGTCACCCGGGAGTTTCCGCCGCCTTGCACAAAGCAACGGCTTCGTCCAACGTAAGGCCCTTGTCCCGAAGCAACTTATCCCGGAGCTTCGGCGAGTTTGTACCGAATACAATTTGGTCGTGCACCATCTCGTCCATCATCGTTCCATACCTGCAAAACTACCCTTGCTTCTTCAGCGCGTGGAGGAGTTCTTCGAAGGGTTCAGCTTCGTTATGTAGTCGAGGCCGAAAGATGTAAAGCTCATGAATTGTGTTCTCTTGCTCGACGTAGTATTTCTCAAGCTTGACCACCGCCGTGCCATAGTCCTGCTTCTCTTCGCCTTTATCAAACGTAAGGTTGTTGTAGACATCAAGAGCCTCGTCACCAGCCACGCTGAAGGAAAGGGCCGTTTTTTGTTGCCTCTGACCCCGGTTTTTCAGTGCACTCCGTCACTGTCAAAAAGAAATCAAATTTTTGCCGGAAGAGCTTCCACTTTCTTCCCCCGTTGGTCGAGAGGCCCAGAGGCACTGGTGGCTTGATGTACTCCATGCTTGTGGTGTTCTCTTGAAGGCTGTGGTGAAGGCAGTCGTTACGGTGCTTCCTTCATCGTCGAGCAGGCAAGGCTTCAGTTCCGCACTTCAAACACCACGTATCAGCACGGCCACGTTCAATGAAACCAACACGCACGCCAGCACAGTAGTGAACGCCTGTGTTTATTGTCGTCAGTCTCTTATACGGAAACGAGAGAAAAGGGGAGGGGTTTAGTAGATAGTAAAGAAAGGCCTGTGTAGTTCAACAAAGATAGGTAGCTTGCGCTCTTGGGTATCATACGATACACGCACAGACATATATTGAACAGCCGCATATATTTGATATAACCAGTTGGTTACAGTTGCGTAACGATGCCAACAGCAGCATGGGTATTAGCAACGCCACAAGTGGTAAGCTGATACGTGGCACTTCTGCTCGCGAGGATGGTAGCCCTGGACACTACTACATAAATCATATTCAGTGGATGGCGCCCTAACTACAATTGACCTTAACACGACGTGACGGCTGTATCACAGGAGTACATATGTAATGTTTACAAAGTTGGATAGCCAGCACTGCAACCACAACATACGTTTCAAGAACATTAGGGTCTATTTGAAAAGCAGCTCCAAGACCTGGCGTGGCTCTGCGCTAGAATACTTGATTGGTACGCAGAATGCTGGGGCTCGATTCCTGCTGCGACCTTTACATTTATTCTTTGCCATCGTCGCGTCGACGCCGCCGATGTCAGCTTTTAGATGTGAAGCATCTTATGGCGAAACTTAATCCGGTGGGGGTGGTGGTGGTGGTGTGCCGCGTGGCCTCACTTACTGCGCATGCGCAAACTCTTTCAAAAAAAATAAAAAACCTCCTTTGCCCCCCCCCCCCTCTCTCCTCTAGGTATCCCTCCCCGCGGCAACCACAACCACACTGCGCATGCGCCTCCCCTCCTACGCTCCCCCCTCTCTCCTCTAGGCATCCCTCCCGCGGCGTCCACACTCCCACTGCGCATGCGCGTCCCCTCCTCTCTCTCTCTCCTCTCCTACGCTCCCCCCTCTCTCGCCTCGTGACGCCGACGCAGGCAGCGTCTGCTAGCGAGTTTCTTCGTTGAAAAAACTGACTGCTCGCGCTGCACAACCGTTCACTGGCCACTCCGTATATATGGCAATGGATTTTGACCTGCAAGGTGGTGCCGGTGGGAGATTTCTCCTGTGCGTTGTTGAACAATAAAAATTCGCAGCGTGCGCGTTAACTAAAAGCGGACTGCAGGTCTCTGTGTCCAGTCGGAGTCTTCTGTCTCTCATTGCCCATTAGCAGCGATTGGCATGTTCCAGTAGGAAACACCACTCCATCACTGCGTGCTTTGCGCCTCCCCAGTTTTCTCTCCTGCGCAACGCTGCGATGAGCGCCAGCGTCAACGCCGCCGCCAGTGTAAGCGTTAGCGCCCGCTACTTCACATCTACACATGGCTCCCTTTAGCGGGAGATGGTGTATTTTCTTTTTCTTAACGCTCTGGCATTAAAATTACCAACGTCTGTTTCGCCGTTCCTGTGTAGATATAAACTGTCAATCACCTGTGCCACATACCCACCCGTGATACACGGGTATGTGCCACACATGTCTGGCGGAAAGGGTTTGACGACGTACGCGACGGCATTGTCACATTATTCACGTCATGACCAGCGAGTCATATTCGCCAAACCATCTTACCCTCCTATACTAATTTTGGCTTACCCCAAGTTAATGGGGTGATCACGAGATCACCCAGACGTAGGCGGATAGATAGATAGATAGATAGATAGATAGATAGATAGATAGATAGATAGATAGATAGATAGATAGATAGATAGATAGATAGATAGATAGATAGATAGATAGATAGATAGATAGATAGATTGACAGACACCCTAAAAGCGCCTGCAGTACGCAAAAAAATGCTTCGCATTTAAAATATGTTCACTCGGTATATTTCACATGGCAAGAAAACCTCCATGGTCGGAGATCCGATATGGACTGCACTCTCACAACTGTAATGGTGTTAACTAAAGGAGTTACTAAATACTCGTCACGGCGTTGTCTACTTATCTACTATTTTACTAACTGCCAAGTTAGTAACTTTACTACTCGGGCACTTTCTAGTTGCAGCTACTCGTACCAGGCTGGTAGCTTTGCAAAGCAATGTTACAACCCTAAGATCTTATTGGTTCTTCTCTAACGATAGTGACCTACACATATTCGGTATTGGTATGCCGTTGGCTTTTTTGCATCGATTCAAATTTATTACAAAACCTGAAGCTCAAATGGCACCGAAAAGTGAAACGATGCGGTTGGATGGTTTATGCTATTTAACGTCCCAATGCCACTCCCCAATGACATCCCCAATGAATACATAGGGTTAAGAACAAGCCATACATGAAAACAAGGACTGTTACAGGCACAGAAATAACATAAAAGCCTCTACGCGAAATGTGTTCAAACCGAAACTTTAGACGATATATTGCCAAAGACGATATATTGCCATCTTGCTCACCACAAGGTGTGCTTCGTTGTAGGAGACATTCCCCCCTGCGACAAGCGATAAATTAGGCATATCAACAAAAGCTTCGACACAGATTGTTATATCCGACTATTTCAATATACTTGTGCTATCACGAAAGACAAACTGCTAAGGCGAAATCATTGCATCTCTCTCGCGAATGTGATGTTATACAAAATGCCTGCGCGAGTGAAATGAAGCAAATAACGACGACGAAGTGCCAACGTGTGCTGCGCGTTTACTTCGCCTTTGCGGCGTTCATGTAATAAAAATGTAAGAAGCGGCGTTGACGTGATATAAAGTGCGCGGTTAAATAAATAGACTGATGGGATGGCTTTCACCTACGAGTCGCCAGAGGCACATGAGTAAGGGACGCTCTGACATTGCGGCTTTGTTGAGGAATATGCCAATTTTTTTTTTCATTGTTCACATTTTATTGTCGCACAATGCTATACAAGCACAATTTTAAGTGCGGAGCCCTCTAGGGGCCCGGCTTGTTGTCCATACACGCATTTGATGTGGCGTGATCATGCTCCCATTAAATCGCTCACTACAGGCCATAACAACGCTAGCAATGCTGAAAATTGGGTAAGATTAAAGAAAACGGTCTAAGAAGTAATATAATTAAGAGAAATAACCAAGCAATAATTGTACCAATCAGGTAACTAAGACTTGCTGAAAACATTTCGGAAACCTGCAGTTGACTCTGGGGCTTTGCAAGAGAGAGCGCCACCGCCTCGTCGAGCGAGAACATGCCCCTCCCTCTACGCACTGTCGGCGCTGCGTCGCTACATATGATGGGGTAAACAACTTCACGGAACTGGCTGCAAACGATGCGTGTCTCAACTGCCGTAACATGCAAGCAGTCGACAAAGCGCAGCAAAAAGTAGCGCACATGTTGCACATAGAACTTTCCAATCTGCTTAATAAGATTGTTTTCATGCTGGGGGAACCCTACATGCTTACCTCAAACACTGGTGCCATCGCAGCTTCCTTAAACAAAGCAGTGGAAACTCTACGAACGGGAATCGCTGGGTACCCGTGCTACGCATTTCCTCTGGTTTCACTGGTGCGAAGCTGCCATACGTTTTTTATAGACGATAGTCTTTCTTGGGATACTTCTTCGCAGAAATTTTGGGCTGGCTGGCTGGCTGGCTGGCTGGCTAGCTGTCTGTCTGTCTGTCCGTGACCCGATTCAGCTACACGGCCAAAGTTTAACCACTTTCTCAGCGCCCAGCCATCTTGCACAAGTATTTTTGTACATACTTGTGAACATTATCGATCAAAAAGCAAATGTTACGCATGTCTGAGGCGCAACATCAATACATAAGTAGTAACTGGTATGTTCCTTTAAAAGAAAATACATAGATACGTAATTCTTAAGACCCCAGCGTTTCTTAGGCTGCGCTCAAAAGGCGATGCTATACACGAACTGCCCTGGGTTTTGCACAAGGTGATGTTTCTCGACAGCACTGCGAGATGGCGTCCATGTCTCACGCAGCGCCTCCTCTATTTCATCAAGGCCAGCCAGATGCGGCCGATTCAACATAGAGAAAGCACTGCCTGAGGCAAGGCAAAACATTGTAGTACGGCCAGAAGAAGACTATCATCTTTCGACGACATTTGCAGCGAAGCACGCAGATACGCGGCCAATTTTTTTGTTTCTTTGATACCACAATAACCACATTAACAATCCCCGCTTGTCAATTCTCACCAATTCTACAATCCCTGCTTCAGGATTACAGCGTTTAGCAGCTAAATATGTATAACGTGGCACCTCATTGCACTGTTCTGCAGATGTGTGTCGGTGTAATGGTACTGTCACCAGTCACAGCAACACAGATATTTCAGTTTTACTGTTCCAGTTAGGCGTAGTAATGGCAGAACAGATGAAATGGAAAGTCGACGAATAGTAGGTCTTCCAGTGAAATACTTACACACAACCTCGAGTAGAAATTCAGCCGCTTAGAATCAAAACAATGACGTTCTCAAGCTCACTTCCAACCCGCCGACCAGCGTCAATCTGTCTGTTTCACCTGTTTCGTTAATTTTACCATTTTGTTTAAAACCCCAAAAACAATTACAGTTTTCTTGGCCTCATTACTTGTTCATAATGTTGTGAGCAATTATTAATCGTAAGTTTCACAAAATATCTTCTCATGTGCCGTTAGAGCGCCCCCTCGTCTTACAACGGCTTCACATGTTGAGGCTTTTACGATGAAGGGATACTTGTTTATTTTCTGCAATTTTGTGATTTGTAGAGAATTTATGTTTTTTGGGTGCCTGCACAGTGGTTTTCTGTTAATTGATGAGTGCAGTTGAATAATCTCCACAATGAAAGCTTGCTCTCCTTGTTTTGGTTGTGTCATATGTGTTTTGTCAGACCTGGCTAATTACACGAGACAAATTTGAAAAATTTTAGTGCCGATTGGTATTCCAAAGTCTCACTTCTTTAACACACAATGCTACCGAAGTTCTCCGTACATTTATTTCTCGTGAGCAGAAGCAGAGTAAATAAAAATTAACTTTTAACGTGAAAGCCTTCCAATATAGCCAGAAAAACTTTCGCGTAGCAAAAATCTATTCAGATTTTGACAATAACAAGGACAAAATTTTCCAGATGATTGTGGTGATCATATAATTCATACGCACATAAAGTACCTATTGAATTTCCAAATACTAGAGAAATCAGCAAAATCCCTACATTTTCTTGCTCCCCACGTAACTGATGATACGTGGAATTTTTATAATAGGAAAATAAAGTTGTGCTTCGGTTTTTCGCTTTAACAAAGTTTGATATCGTATGCGGGCGACAGTTTGTTATCGTCAAAACGCTACGTGCGCGCTTCGAAATAATGCGGAAGCTGTACCAATCATATAAAACGTTCTTTAAAGCTTCCCGCAATGAACAAACCTATGTTTTTCACAAGCTGCGGAACAACGAAAGTGTGAAATAAAACATCCTATATCAGTTCACACAATACACCTCCCATAGCACAAAGGAGCACTGCACTTTCATCGTGCACATGTCAAGACAGCTGGCTCGGTGTTTGCAGTAGGTTTTCTTGATAACACTGAACAATTAGTTTCCGTAGGTTGTGGTGAAATATGGAAGCAAACTTCGGAAATAGTCCTTCCTAGTCTAAGTGGACAGTCTATTTACGTATACCTTATTTCTATAGTATGGCAGTTAACCAAAGTCTCGTAGAGAATTTTGAGTTCACCACTAGGTGTAGCGTTAGTCGCGTTCCTTTACTCTGAAGAACACTTCGCTGTATACGGAGCCACGTAACTAATAGAAAATTTGTTTGTCCATCGGCACTTACTATAACGAAATACCTACTTTTCAGGTAAGCTCAGTTTTCATCTCTCCCTTTCGTGCCAGCCGTCAGGCACTGGTGCGCCAAAAAATTAAATCGAAATATTCCATTACTACTTTTCAATTCCATAAGGCATGAGGAAGCTTTTCCTGCACGGCCATTTATATACGCATGGGAGCGCTGGATTTGTTTCCAATCATAACACTTTCGTCCCCCCTCACAAATGCAATAAATATAATTAAGATATTTGCAGCAGTGTTTTTTCATCACATTCTGTTTGCAAATATCTATTTGAACATCTCTAATCAGCATGCGACTTCATCTAGATGCCGCTGGATCCCATAAAGATGGAATTCGGCTTGATCAAGATGCCTATAATGCATAATTATAGGATGCACTCCATCTATGAGGGTGTTCGTCATCATCAGCATCAACCTGTCGGCACCCACTGCAGGGCAAAGACCTCTCCCATATTCCGCCAATCAGCCCTCTCCGGTGCTTCCTGCGGCCACGTTAAACGCTCAAGCTTTATTCTCGTCTGCCCTCCAAACTTTCTCTCTCCCCCTTACGTGTTCGCGTGCTTGCCTTCTTTTCGAATGCAGTCTGTTGCTTCTCATGACCAACGGTTATCTTGCCTATGTGCTGTATGCCGTGCCCATGCAGACTTCTTCTTGATTGCAACTAATATATCCTTAAAGGGACGCTAAAGAGAAAAACGATTTTCCGCGCATTAGTAAAGCACAATTTCACAATCCCGAAAACACTGCTCTTTCCGCGAGACGACGCTTGATAAGTGAGAAAACGCGCGAAAAGAAAATCTGGATGGAGACGCCACCTTGAGATTCCCGCCCCAAACACCGTGACGTGGTAGATTTTGACGGCGTCTACTAGGTCCTACGCAGTTCCTAATCGGTAAGAATGAACTACATTGTCATCTGTGGCGGCCAGAGGCATAACGTACGAAGTTTCAGAAAACTTCATCCAGCCAATGTGGCAAAAATACGAAATGTATGTTTTGAAATCCGTGACATCACGCGCAGGGATATCGGCGCGAAATTTAAAAATGAAACTTCAACCTTGATGTTCTCATCTAATAATGAACTTATAATATTGAAGCTTACGACACTGTAGTTCTCAGATTACAGTTTATCAATCTGAACCAAGTTATTGTTTCACTTTAGTGTACCTTTAAGACTCCTCTGTTCCCTGAGGCACTCTGCTCTCTTCTTGTCCCTTTAGGTTACACCTACAATTTTCCTTTCCATGACTTGCTGCATGGTACTATATTTAAGTTAAAACGTCTTAGTAAGCCTATGTGGTTCAGTATACCTGTATATGTTTCTTTCCGACCCCTATTTCAGCAAACGTCTGCAGGCTAGCGGTCCGGTTGCAAGTACCAGGTTAACCTCCCTCCCGTTACTTTTCGTCAACTGCTCTCTCTCTCTCTAAGTGTGTGCTCTGCTGCTCAAAACGCCTGATTATCTTAAACTTGAAATGTTCGTATATACTTGCTGCTCATTACCGTCTTCATATATTATGTAAATGGTTCCATAATGTTTGCAAGGACCTACTACTGTTGTCTGACAGTGCCCGCTAGCTTCTAATAATCTAGCATAGCTATATTACTCAAGAAAAGGGGCGTGCCTTTACGATAAGCTTTACACAAAAATTGGACGACAAAATATCATTTCACACACTCAGGCCAGCTGTACCTTGCTTATATAAGTGCGTCATATATTATTGTCAAAAGTGAGGCATTTGTAGAAGTATGTTAGTAAATCAGTGTTGCCGAAAAATGTAACTATTTCATTCCTAGAGTGTCAACGTGATTGTTGCCTGTATTTTCCGCTTAAAGCGCTTTTTGTAAAAATAGCACACTTTCCTTATTTCTGTGTTGAATAAAGCTCATTCAGAAACTACTATGCGACGCGTAAAGAAATGCGCTAGTATAGAGTACGACTTGTAATAAAGCGACTTGTTTCTTGTACAAGAAACAATAAAGATTTTTGTTTGCTTCAATTCGCACAATGTTTGCACAGATGAACCCAGTGTGAGTGTCAATGCTTAAAGCTACAGATTCTGAAATTTATATCACAAAGCCTAAGCACAGCTTACCGCAGGCATTGCAAAGTAGACGCACACTATTTATAGCGTACTTACGTAAATGGTCGAATCTCATATAATACACTGATTTCCTGAAGCAATATGAAGTTATACGACAAGCACCTGCGCGAAATGCCTCTTTCACTGCATTATAGTGCGGGGAATACACCGAACAGTAGCTCAGCAAGGTGCCACACACAAGGATACGCAAAATCCCTATAGTGGCTGCGCAAGTATTTTTTTCTCTTCCGTGTATATAGCTAATAATTCAAAATGATCCACCTCTAGAAACTAGTCATGGTTTGCTGCTCTACGGTGCTTTACTTGGTATTTCTGCATCAAAACAAGTGGCTATATTGACTGGAAAGCTTTTAAGTACTGGTGACCTTCGAACGGAGCACACGATTTCGTAATGAGACCACAACGCAGGTGCTACAATAGTACAGCGCCCTCATCTGGCGCGCGTGGTACCAACTTGAAATACTAGTGCTTATGAGAATCGATTCCTTTTTTTTCTTTATTGGCATAGCCATATACCCGCAAGGCACTCAGAACCATGCAGAGGTTTATAAATTTTGTAGTACTACTTGCCAGCATACATCAAAGGCGGAGAAAAGGCTCATATGCTGGTAGTTGCGACAACGGGTTGTATAACATACACTTGCGCACGCAAGTGTATGGTATACGCAAGTGTATCTTTTTTTCATCTGCTTAATCGAATGTAATCTTAGAACGGTTTTGATTACAAAAAGTCACAGTTTCGCACTAGGGTGAAGAAATGAATGCGATAGCTAGAAATTAGAATGTCACATGAAGAACGACAAGCAGCTCGATACTTGCAGCGCGCCTCTGCAGCACAAGGAAGGACGCTCGAAAAGAACGCATACGTATTCACAAGGCAAGCGTGAACTAACAGCTATCACAGTTGTTACGTCTTTGTGTTTCAGCAACGCGCTGCAAGTGTCCACAATGCATAAGCCGATGCTCGTTGGTATTTCTTTTTTATATTAACTGCGGCTAGTGGAATGACCCCTATACGTCTCCTGCCACGCGGTGTCGTCTGACGCAAGTGTGTGCCCGGTGTTATTTTTTTTCCTTCTATATCATGAGTGGGTAGAGAAGGGGGGCCGCTTTTGCGCGGCTCAAGGACAGTTTTGAATTTGAAAGATAATGTAGGAGCGTCGCGTGAGATAAAACGCGCTCAAAATGCTTTGAGATATGCGTACCAAAAGCGGTAAATGGTGCTTATGAATAGCTCGCTGATATATTGCCGGCACATGCGCGGCGCATGGCTGTGTTGACTAGCGCAGCAGGCTGCGGAGCGAGGGGTTGCTGGTTCGAATCCCCGTTCAGGTGCTTTGAAATCTTTTTCTAATTTATTTTTCTTCGTGCCTTTTTTCTATATATATATATATATATATATATACATATCCGGGACTTGACGGCGACGGCGAGCGCAAAAATCAGCCGAGAGTGTCCATATGATTGCTATCGCAATAAAAAGGTCGACAATTGTAATGGCGAACACGCCACGCGTTATAATATACAAAGCAGCATCTCGGCGAAACATGCGCCAAAATGTTATAGATTGCTTATATGTCTGAAATCTACAAAATTTCAATTTATCACTGTTTTAGGTATAAAGAGAAAGAGAGAACTGTAGGAAAGGCGAGAAGTTTAACTTGGTCACACTATATTTGCTACCCTACACGGAAGGACGGAGGAAGGGAGCAAAAGAAGAGAGAAAGGAAGAAGAGAAAGAACAGCTGATACGCGCGCACACAGAGCAATGTTCACTCCGCATACCCAGAAGGTCCTAAACATAGGACTGTTTGACAGTACGGTACGTGTGTAGTTGTCGCCAGTAAACTTGACCGGAATGCATGATGTGAATGAAGGGTTGCGGGGACCGACTCTAAGTTAGCAGAAGTTGCAGTGCGGTTTGAGCTGACGGCGTTTCGAATTTTGCACGATGCAAGGCTAACATTGGAATCATATACGAGGCAAGGCTGCCAGCTCACTCCTCCAGCAGGTGCCTTGAGGTAATTAAACAAAACTGCGGCGCAAGCAAATGCGGCTGCTATGGCGAGCGAAGCGATCTTTCTGCTGTCCATGGCATCAACGCAAACTTTTCGATCACAGAACAAAGCGTACAAAGGTATGAACCGCAAGCTTAACCCCTCTATAATTACGTCGCACGCGATCGCGAGCGACTACGCCCGGCTCCAATAGTACGGATTTTGTGCCAGAGCAACGCAAATCCCGCTCCGCCATCCCTCCATGCGCCTTTCGCGCGACCGAGATGGCTGGCGCTTTTTCTCTACGTTTGAGCAGCGACCGGCTGCAAACCTCACATAGTTTCACTCACACATAAGAGGCCAGGCGAATGGGCTAAGACTTTGTACGGAAGAGTGTGGTGATGGCGAAAATACACCTCCGTTGTCCAGATGATTGTAAATGGTACAAAAACAGTTGGATATTTTTAATGCAAAATGATCTTTGAGAAGCTCTCATAGGTTATCACGATACATAGCCAGGTCTTAGAAGGTCCTGCTTGGTCTCACAACCTCACACTATCTCTCGCCAGTTTTTTTTGGTTCAGTGGCAAAACTTATTGCCATTTGAATCCGCCTATATATAGTCCATCTGAAGCTGCTCCGCATATATATTCGTATTGGTGTAATCCTTTCAGGTCTCGCCTGCAAAGTAAAACGAAACGTGGTATTTGAATATGCAAAGGATAGCGAATGCACATCGTCAGTAGTGTAATTGCTTCATTATAGTATTAGAGCCAATACCGAGATATACGTCGTTTCTCGTGGTTGCTGGTCTGGGGCACCTGCTTAGTTGTTGTCTCGATTAAACCGCAGTTCAGCATTGCGCTATTCCCAGGATCGGCTCACTTGGGCGGTCACGTCATAAGGTCATTCATCGACTTGATAAATGTTGTTCAACATGTGTGGCCACACATTTCGTAGCTCAACAAATTTTATTCCGTCGACTCACTTGGCCATTGCAACATACAAATATGCTTAAGAAAAAATGCCCCCACCTCCCCGAAGGAAATCGTGAGGAAATGCGAATGCATTTCGCGCGCGCTTCACTCCGATTTATATGGTGGTTGTGGTTCGAAGGAAAAGGAGGCGCCTAATTTCTGCAGCCCGGTCGGGAGCGGCGCAGCGCCTGTTTTTTTTTTTTTTTTTATCGCGGTAGCTCCGCTGAGCTCCCGCGATGCAAACACCCTCACGCGCCAGGCTCCTCCTCTCCACTTTGCTAGGGGCGAGGATAAGCGCGCGCGCCCACAGCTTTTGCTATGGGAGAGAGAGTAGAGAGCGGAGAGATAACACCTGCCGGCGCGCGGACACCTCCTCAACCTATCCTCTCCCGCGGACAACGCCGGACAACGCCGGACAGCGCCGCCTGACATAGCCCGACTAAGAAATGCATTCGCATTTAAAACTTGACATTGGGCTAGTTGGTTACACATGCTGAATTTCCTTGCGCGAACGTTTCGAAAAAGTAACTGGAGACAGTGAAGGAACACGTACAAAACACATGAGCGCAAACTAGCAACTGTTTAATGCGAAAAATGACATTGAATATATACAGTGACCCACGCATGCGCATAGCTGCCCTAGCTACAGACGCCCCGTGCCCTCTTTTATCATATCGATCTCCATTTTGCGCCGAGAAAGCTTATCGGTTTATGTGCAAAAGTGAACCGAGACCACGACCGGGACCAGGATTCAGTGTGCTCGACCAGACACTCCAAGAGGTTCGTTGACTGCACGAAGAACGTTGTATACGAGATCCCACTGTCCTGCGGAGCTCATTACGTAGGGCAGACGGGAAGGTGCATCAATGAGAGGCTGCGGGAACACAAATTACAACTGCGGCCTCCTGCAAGCTCCGGGTCATCTGGCGACACACTGCAGCAGGTGCCCGGTGCAGTCCTCTGTTTGAAGGAACAGAAATTGTGCATAGGTCGGGCAACCAGAAGAAAAGAGAGGTGGTCGAAGCATTCAATATCCGAACGGCAGCAGAGGGCGCATGTGTAAGCGAGCCTTCAATAGCGCTCAGCAAAATGGAGATCGATATGATAAAAGAGGGCAGGGGGCGTCTGTAGCTAGGGCAGCTATGCGCATGCGTGGGTCACTGTATATATTCAATGTCATTTTTCGCATTAAACAGTTGTTAGTTTGCGCTCATGTGTTTTGTACGTTTTCCTTCACTGTCTCCAGTTACTTTTTCGTAAAGTTCGCGCAAGGAAATTCAGCATACAAATATGCGCTTTATTGAGGCGTTTATTTGCACCCCATACTGTAGCTGATGCATGTAACTGAAGAAGACCGATGATGACCGGAGAGCTTAAGCCGCGTGGCACGACCACTCGAGATATTTCTTCGTATGAACACGACCTGTGAACACTCTGCCTCTGCCTGAAGGCCATATTCTACGTAGAAGTCGGCTATTTCTGCTGCAACAGCTACCGCATTTACACGCGTCCCAGGCTAAGCACACGTCGTTACCGGTTCACATATGTGTACAAGGCATTAAACAGCACAATGATCTCTCCGAATTAGGATCGCATCATTTGCCACATCTTCTGAACTTGCATGCGGCCGCTGATTGTGGTGTTAGAAGCAAAAGAAAAAAGAAAAAAAATGTTGGACATCTTTTGATTATTCAGTTCTGTCAGCTAAGTCTAGGAATAGTCGAACAGAGTGCTTATTCTTTCGTAAATACTGATTCGCGAAAGTGACACTTTCATACCTCAAAACAAACAATTTTATTTTTCTAACATTATTCAATCTATGACGCTCAATTTTATCATTCTCCTGTACATTTTCAGATCCGACGAAGGTGGTATAAAATACTTCATTTATTCTGCAAAGTTATTTTGCCCAACAGATGAAGAAAGTGGCCAAATATATTGTTTGGGCCTTTCTTGGAATTCTTGGTTAGTATCTACGTAACTAGCCATATTGATACATCAGTGGCGTAGCCAGGGGGTGGCACACCGGGCACGTGCCCCCCCCTCCCCCCCCGAAATTTTTTTTTCGCCATGACATACAGAGCGAAAAATGACCATTTCAAGGAGGTGCCCCACCCGAAATCAAGGTGGTGCCCCCCCCCCCCCCAAAAAAAAAAAATTTCTGGCTACGCCCCTGTGATACATAACAACTATAATGTGAGGAATGCGAAAAAGGCGAACACAAAAACGAAACAGGCAAGGCAAGCACCTAATCTCGTAAGCATCTTTCTATCAGTGTCTTACCTACCCTGTCTTTAAGACCTATGTTTCTCCAACTCGACCCACAATGAGCATTCTTCATTTAACACTTCGTGCAACCAAACTAACTGACGAAGTATTTTACGACTAAATGGCTACATGCGCATTAAAAGAAAAACATTCCAGATGGTTTACGGATGCATACCTTACGCAACATTATATTACTGCGCGTAAACAAAGAAATATATCAAACGATGCGTTGAAATACAAAGGTGCTAATGGTGTCTTCTTTCTGGTATTCACTCTCTGTGCATGTTCGTCGAAATTTTCGAACATGCATAATTTGTTGTTACTTTTCGATACCATCGCATCGCACCACAGAAAACTGCAACATGCGCAACCGTTAGCAAAAGTATGCGCACCATGGGAGTGCGTGCCGAAAATGCTTTCTGCGCCGGTGTGAGAGCCCACAATACCCAGCTCATCACTAGCACCGCCTACGGCACTGTTACGCCGATGCAACACCAAGCCCAAGTGAGGGCCGGGACACTCTCTCGCTACCGCCGCCGCGACGGACAGTCACGTTTCGAACGCGCGCCATCATGTTTTAATAAATCGTTTGTTACCTTGTTCCTGACGCCTCCGCCTTCACGCCTCAGCTCTCACGCTTAGCCCTCACATCTGCCGCAGTCGACGCTCGAGCCTCTGTGCAGCTACGCAATAATGCCAGCGCATCGGTAAGCGAGCCAACCTCTGCCCTGCTACAAACAGTCCGCCATTCCTGTCTTTGTTCACCACCCGAACATTCCTGGCCGTACGCTCGCGCGTCCATGTGCGCGTCTGCGTGCGCTTGCTGGGGGACTCACTGAGCACGTGTGTTTCGTGTGTAAACGTCTGCGTGTAGCCGGCTCTGCGGAAACTCATGCTGTGAATTGTGTGGCAGAATCTCAACCCGGTGACAATGTCGCGCCTCGGCGTCGACCTCATACGCGAAGAATTGGCCCGTCGACAGCTGGACACCACAGGTTCGAAAGAGGAGATTGTCCAACATTTGCAAGCCGACATTCAGGAGCGGCGTGAAGCTACGCCCTCGGTTGGAACGAATGAATCTGCCTCGACCGCGGCAGCGCCTTTGACGCTCGACCCAGCCACTCTACAGAGCCTCGCCTTGCTGTTCCAGCAGCTACCTCGCCCTGCAGCCAGGATGTCGACAATGCCCGACCGGTCATCGTCCATCCCACAGTTTGCCGGTTCGCACAGCCACAGTGTCAACATATGTCTTGAGGACATGCGACGAGTGCAGCAACTCGCATCCTGGGACGACGCCACCACACGCCTGATCACGGCTAGCAAGGAAAGTCACGGCGCGAGACTGGCATCTCGCGTTTGGCAACCAGTACAGCACCTGGGCTACGTGGAGTGCCGCCCTGAAGGACACATTTTCTACTGAATTGTCCCTCATCGAGTGGCAAGAGCAGGTCATGAGGGTAGCCCAGGCCCCATCAAAAAGCTTGCACCAGTATGCCTTTGCCAAGTTGAGGATCATTGAGCGTTGCCCTGTTCACCTCTCGGATGCACAAAAGAATGACTATCTGCTGCATGGTATAAGGGAACAACACATCCTCGCTGCCATAGCAGCCAACCGCCCGCCCACGGTAGCGGATTTCATTTCGACCTGCACTAGCCTCGACAAGAGTGCACAACATCTGCACGCCAAAGCGAGCCATTCGCCATTTGCCGGATCTGTGTTGCCGCCGTCGCAACCTTTTCGCGCCACTAGGCCTGCAGAACGTCAGCAGCCTCGCTCAGAACCAACGCCACCGCAGTCCACCCGAGGGGCCACATCAAGAACACGCATTTCTGAGCTGCCCGCCGAGCCACAAGAAGCTACTTATGCAGCTATTTCGGCGCAGTACGGTGCTCCAGCTTTTTGTAGCTGCCAAGATTTGTCTCAAGCTGCCTGCTACCAATGTCATGCCTTGGGGAATCTGGCGTCTAAGTGCCCTACACGCACCAGCCGCTTACAGTCAGCGCCTCCAACCACGCCCAAGACACAGCAGCCTCCTGCATTGCACAGTGTCCCCGTTACACTGGCCGGCTCACAGCAGCAATATCCCCTTTTCAACGCAATTCTTAGTGGAGTCGGTGAGTGCGAAGCGTTTCCTGACTCTGAATCCAAGGTGATACTAATCGCTAAAGCCCATGTACCTGCAAGCATGATCATCCCATGGACCGAGCCCCTTCTGGCTGTGGTAGGAGGAAGCACAGTACTGCCTGTTGGTGCTGCATTTTTTGAAAATATCCATTGGCCCAGCCACAGGAGTTGTTGAAGCAGCTGTTTTAGAAGATAATGTGCTCCCCCCTCATTCTTGGTGAGGATTGGTTCTCAGCAGCACAAGCGCGTCTTATTTTCGAACCACCGAAGCCAACGCAGTTGCAGCATACAGCCACAAATATCACCATTACCGCAAACCTAAAGCTAGTCCCAAGAATGGCAAATGCGGTGATTCCAACAAGGTCCGTCCTTTTTCCTGAAGCCAAGCCCAGTTCCAAAGACTGCCTACAACGTGATCCTTTGCCATTGCCAGGGCAACCACCATGGCAAGCGTTAGCAGCACAAACGTTGCCCTCAAGTAGTGCCCCTCTAGTGTCCAATACCCTCGCCTCGGACATTGTGCTCGAGCACATTCATCCTGACATTCCATCGGCCCGCATTGGCAGCCAGCTCACTCTAAGTCAGTGGTCAGTCATAAAAGGTATATGGCCAAGCACAATGCTGTTTTTGCTCGCCATGATGATGATCTTGGTCACTCCACTGGAATGCAGCACCAAGATATATGACATCTTATACCGCCAACTGTCATCGGGAACATATGCAGTAGTAGCTCCGTCAAAACTGCGTCTTGCCACTCTGCAAGCATTACACGATGGTGCAGGGCACTTTGGACACAAAGCGTACGATGTTAAAAGTTCAGGATCGTTATTGGTAGCCGGACATGGAAAGATCGGTCGCAAGCTATGTGCCATCCGGTCAGTGTTGTAAAAAGTTCAATCGCCCTACCTCGCGCAACGTAGGTCTTCTTGGCAGAATGTCTCCCACGAACGGTGCACGTGTCCCAGCTAAAGCCTCATGCGCCACCAGTTTCTCTGGTGATCGACCAACCGCCCCTCGTCCATGAGGAGACCACGCCCGCCTCAGGAGCAAATGTTGTCGCCTCTACCGGAGTAGCAACAGCCTCAATGGCCCCAACGCACTCGATGGTTACTTAGACAGCTCGACGACTTTGTGCTCGAGTGAAGTTGCAGTGTTTTCGCCCACGACGGACGGTCACGTTTCGAACACGCGCCATAATGTTTTAATAAAGCGTTTGTTACCTTGTTCCTGACGCCTCCGCCTTCACGCCTCAGCCCTCACGCTTAGCCCTCACATCGGCTAGTGGGGAAGCCGTTTGCTGTATTTGATGTAGAGTTCCTTAATATATATATATACATATATATATATATATATATATATATATATATATATATATATATATATATATATATATATATATATATATATATATATATATATATATATATATATATATATATATCGAAGTTCAGCTGATTATATTGACAATCTCGCGCGGCGCAGCGGCTTGCAACTGCCAAAGAACGCCAACGGATGATCTGAGGCGGCTGTTTAGATGACATACCAATCTCTTCATTTTAAATTATTTTATCCATCAGAGCATAATTGCCTCATCTGCGCTTAGGGCAAGCATTTCAAGCAGTTAACGGTGAATCTTTTTTTTTCAGATCGGTGTGGATCACAAGAACTGTATCTTGGTCAAAAGCGGTGCAAAGACGTTTTGTATGGCGTAAGAATGCGAATCCCCTGTAACTGTATATTCCAATAAAGTTTGGAAATATGTCGATCCGCACACCATTTTGCATGCAGCTGGATGAAAGTAATCAATATCAAGTTTGTAGGGCGTCTCAAGTAGGCTAGCGGAAATAAATGGTATATAACATGCATATACCAATGAAACAAACAGTAACATATAAAGTTATATATAACGAATTTATGAAACTATTTTGTGCCTGTGCGCAGGCCGAGGTTCCAGCTTGTGGTAGGCAACTACACTACACTGCTTATATAAATTTCAATGCAGTGCAACGTTCCGCACTTCAGTTGCCTCGAAGAGCAGTAAAATATATGTATATCGCGAACAAAAGTCGCCTTTTTTTGCGTTACGATAGCAATATCATGCCTATATATAGTTACATTATATTGTGTCGGAGACTAGTAGCTTAAATAAGGGGGGAGGGGGTGCGACGTGTTTTCGCTATAGAATTAGCCGATCCCAATATGGTGTTCGCTTATTCGACAGCGCGGTCAGTGAAATAGTGGGAGATGGGATGAGTGGATAGTAATATTTGTATGTGTTTTTCTAATGCTGAGGAGCGGCTGCAGAGGGTTCGTCGGCTTTAATAGGTATTACAGCGTGGAAAATTTCACTGGTAGTATTGCTATGACAAACCATCATGTCAGAAAAAAGATTTGCTTTTTGCAGACTAAACCGAAAGAGAACTGTTCGTACAGTTGTTACTCCAGCGAGAAGGACTTCGCTGCTGCATGGAATATTCAGTAACGGGACGATCTGCGAGGTAAGAACCTCCTGGTCTACATTTTCATTCATTGGTGTGGTTAGCGCAACTCCTAATGCAAATGAGTTCTGCGGAAGCCCGCAAGGTGGTGGAAGGGTTAAGAAAGGGAAAATAGACAACCACCCGTATGTAGCACGAAGTCACACAGAAATCCGTACGGATTTCTCAAAAAGGTTCTTAGTTGCCGAAAAGTTCGTCCTGGCCCTGGGGTTCGAACCCGGGACTAACGCCTTTCCGGGGGGGGGGGGGGGGGGGGTCGCTCTACCAATTGAACTGACCAGGAAGCAAGCAATTAGCAGCGCGAGGGCAAATTTATCGACAACTTGAAGCACATGGACACAAGTAATGCAAATGAGTTCTGCGGAAGCCCGCAAGGTGGCGGAAGGGTCAAGAAAGGGAAAATAGACAACCACCTGTATGTAGCACGAAGCCACAGTCCCCAGACCTGGACGAATTTTTCGGCAACTAAGAAGTTTTTCTTTCTGAGAAATCCGTATGGATTTCCTTGTGGCTTCGTGCAACATACGGGTGGTTGTCTATTTTCCCTTTCTTAGCGCAACTACTCCGTCCATTAGCTGTCTTATCGAAACTGAATGACACGTTAGGCACGCCAACCAGGATGCTTAGGTGCAACAGACATATGGCGCTGCCATTTTGTTGTTCTCGTTTTTTAGGACCACGTAGAGCTATTACATCTTAAGAAATGGAGCGTCAAATGTACAGCATTGACAGTATAATTACTAGGTAACGCTCTTATAGTACTGAGGTGGAAGTTGCAGTTTATGTTTATGTCAGTGTGTACTTTCTTTTGGACGGGCATAAAATGGCCGGTCTTATAACAGCGCCATTAAAATCTGCCGTTGCAGTACCTCTCCAAACGCTGTCGCGCATAAAAGTTTCGCCAAACATCAAATTAGTAACATTCTTAATTTCCATTTGCAGGATGCAAACAATCCTGGCATTGTAGGCAAGTGCCTAAACGGAGCCTGTGAATTTCCTAAAGGTTAGTGATGGAGTTATACTTCAATTAATATAAATGCACAGAACAGTTTCTCTACGTGTGTTTTTGTAATTGGCGCTGTATTTATCAACAATTCGCTGATAACGCTTGTTGAGAAAATTCGACACATTTTCTTTTCAAGCGCAATGCAGCTTAATGGATGTTTGTG
The DNA here is from genome assembly GCA_030522465.1 of Rhipicephalus appendiculatus. Lineage (NCBI taxonomy): Eukaryota > Metazoa > Arthropoda > Arachnida > Ixodida > Ixodidae > Rhipicephalus > Rhipicephalus appendiculatus. The sequence goes on from JALIZH010014738.1 coordinate 49,723, forward strand.
GCAGCATATAGAATTCATTTTGATGCTTTACTTATTTGTAAAGGCAGTTCATCATTTTGTAAATAAATTTCTTTCAATATGCAGCGTGTCTTTAGCCCATTGCTAACAGCTGTTATTCGCTGCCATTTTCCAAGTATATTTTCTTTGTTCTAAACGGCTAAGTGTTGGTCCTTATTGCTAACACGAATAGTCAGTTATTAAAAGGTAAATTATTTTGGCAGTGATTTCGCACATTGCTCACATCAATCGCTAACTATGTGCTTCTATTAATTATTCATAACACATCTGTTTCTGAATGCATAGCTACTCATCTTCAGGTTTAATCTTGTGATTTCGTAGGTATATGACATTCTGGAGAGTCTAATGCGGCTGCTTATATCATTATCTCGTATGTTTTGCAAGAGAGGATGTCAGATATGCTGTTCTGTACTTGACAATCACAATCGCCAAGGCCGGGTGCTTCAATATTGCATTTGCAATTAAAAAGCGGCAGCGAAAATTGGGCAGGCGTACACCACCATCATCTGGTATTTGCAGGAGGCGTGCAGTCTGTTTACGAATGGCCGCTTTCTATTAAAAATTTGCAATATACTGGGAAAATAACTCGAAAACCCTTAGAGGTTATTCCGTGCTAGGAACACTCAGGCCTATAGTGTAACGAGAGAGCGGACGCTCTAGTTCAAAGAGCTCACAAACCTAGCGGAGCGCCAGCCTTCCTCTCAGTTGGAGCCTCCCCACACTACACAGGATGGCCTTCGCAAGGAGAAAGACAGTGAACCTGCTTGGATCGTTCCTTGTGAGATATTGCTGATTAGCGAGGCACATGGCAGAAATATGGCGCCTTCAATCAATCTTTTAAAGGGGGAGACGCTATGAACCTCCGTAGGGTTCAAACGGGGTCTATCTAAATTTAAATGCGCCATGATATGGTCACCCAGCAGTTTGTAGTTTTCTGCGAAAACTTGAACTAGAGGGTCTCTTATGCCGATACATATATATAAAAAGTTGGCCGTAAAAGAATATTTCAGTGAAAAACAGGCCCTAGAAGTCACCACCTGTAAAGCCCGCCCACCACCGTCGACCGCCATTTTTGTCACGCCACGGGCAGCAAGGAGCGGTGCCGTCGTCTTCTATCACCCTTTCAGCCGCTGAAAATCGATCAATTTCAGAGCCAAGCAAAATAAAGCTCAAATATCTCGATTTTACGCGCTGCCGACGACGGAAAAATGCCGTTCGCCGGAATGCAGACGCTTGCACAGCCAGCTGCTTGTTACGTCACAGATCGCGAGTGCACCAGTGTTGCGCGACTTTCAGGCCGCTCGCGCGTTTGAAAAATATTGAATTCTAAATTAACCACTCGGCCAAATGCGCTGAAATTTCGCCAGCTTGTGAATGCTCAAGGATTAACCCAGGTAACATAGATTATGGTCGAAAATTGGGTGTCATGGCCCCTTTTTGCTATTGGACAAAATATATCCAACTTTCTATACGCGCGATTATCCGTGGAGACCTCGCTCGCCACTGACCCTCCACAACACTTCATGGGGTTGTATTAAAGGATTACATGACCTAAATTGCTTACAGCATATGATTAAAATAGAAATCTCTTTGAAGCAATGGGAGATAAACCGCGCTAGCTCGGTCTCCGAGGTGCAAATAACGCGTCTGGGCAACGTAGGGCCTGTGGAACAATTCAGTGGATCGTTGGACATTAGGCGCCACTCATCTAGCGGCTAAGCCCTTTCCCTTTGCCTCAGTAAGAGTTATTACTCTTCATAGTGCACCGCCTAAAAACTACGTTTGGACTATCTCTTCGGTTGCATACAAGATTCATAGTCGCGTATTTATAATACTTCCTTTGCTTTAGACGCACTGCAATCAAAATTACAGTTGCGTAGGCAACAGTACACAATAGAACGCACAGCACAGTGACTTAACTTTTTACATGTTTCTTTTATAGACCATTCTCACAATGGAACGGTGCATAAATGTCACGGGATGTACAAAGGCGTAAGTGAAAAAAATTACACCATCTCCCGCTAAAGGGAACCATGTGTAGATGTGAAGCAGCGGGCGCTAACGCTTACACTGGCAGCGGCGTTGACGCTGGCGCTCATCGCAGCGTTGCGCAGGAGAGAAAAACTGGGGAGGCGCAAAGCAGGCAGTGATGGAGCAGTGTTTCCTACTGGAACATGCCAATCGCTGCTAATGGGCAATGAGAGACAGAAGACTCCGACTGGACACAGAGACCCGCACTCCGCTTTTAGTTAACGCGCACACTGCGAATTTTTATTGTTCAACAACGCACAGGAGAAATCTTCCACCGGCACCACCTTGGAGGTCAAGATCCACTGCCATATATACGGGATGGCCAGTGAACGGTTGTGCAGCGCGAGCAGTCGGTTTTTTTCAACCAAGAAACTCGCTAGCAGACGCTGCCTGCGTCGGCGTCGCGAGGCGAGAGAGGGGGAAGCGGAGGAGAGGAGAGAGAGGGGGTGACACGCATGCGCAGTGGGGAGTGTGAACGCCGTGGGCAGGGATGCGTAGAGGAGAGGGGGAGCGTAGGAGAGGAGAGAGAGGGGGGACGCGCATGCGCAGGGGGAGTTAGACGCCGCGGGCAGGGATGGAGTAGAGGGGGGAGTGTAAGAGGGGAGAGAGGGAAGGGAGGCGCATGCGCAGTGAGGGGTGTGGTTGCCGTAGGGAGGGATGCCTAGAGGAGAGAGGGGAGAGGGAGGTTTTTTATTTTTATTTTTTCTTTAACTGTTTGCGCATGCGCAGTAAGGGTGGGCACGCGGCACACCACCACCACCACCACCACCACCACCACCACCACCGGATTAAGCTTCGCCATAAGATGCTTCACATCTAAAACTTCAAATTAGGGGCTCCACAGAAATCCCCAGCACAGCTAGCGTGTAATAGGCCCTCCTTTATTTGTGAGTTAAAAATAATACGCAGAATACATTCGGTATTATAATGCAACCTGGGAAATGTACCTTCATACGTAAGGATTTATTTTATCTATAATAAGTGGAAATCAACATAATATTTTGTGTTCAACAAAACTTTTACTTGATATAATGCTTACATATCTGTCTGAATTTTGATGGATATTATGAATTTCACTTTTGCCTTGTTCATAATAAGAACCTATGCTTCTTATTACCGTCTTATGCACGAGTTTTGTTGTGGGAGCACATTTTCCGGTTTCACCTGAGTGTCACACGTAAATACACACAACTTTTTTCCGGAAATAAATTAAGTTGGAGACCGCATCTAATCTAGTTTGCTTTATCTGTGGCTATGCAATAGTCTTTTGCGACGCCACATTTATTATAAAGGATTTATACTGCAAGTTTTGTTTCAGAAAGGATTCGCGCCTTCATGCACGTTCAAGTGCAATACATCCAAGGGCTTGAAAGCTCATGATTACAACTATGGAACACCCTGTGTCGTAAGTATAAAGAACACATTATGAAAGATAGCTTTGAAATTGCTGTTAGGCTTGTTGGTCATCTTAAAAATTAGGCGTAGCTTGACCCACACGCCTTCGCACACGCACGTATTGCCCGATCACGAGCGCTGTTTGTGGGTGTGGTCGTGAGTCGGAAGTGTGTGAATACGGGTGTGCTATCAGCGCCTAATTTCCAAGATGTCACTATGAAAAGCCACGGGTAATAATAATCTTAACCTATTCCCATATTGAGAATGTAAACAGAGAAGCAAATGCGGCAACCCTTTTCTCTCAGGGCTACTCGCTATCGGGTGCGAGGCCCGCCGCCGGAAAGGTTGGCGCCACCATCGGCGTGTCGTACTACGCAGGATTAGCGGTGCCGCCGTCTACTACGAGAGCACCAGTGCGCGTTGAAACGAAAATTTATGATGAAACCTGTTCTGTAATTTCGATTAGGTGGGGAGGTTTTCCCCCTTTAGGCTGGGCGCTTGACAACATTTTAAAACACTGCAATATGCAGTCGCTGATTTTGAAGGTGCCTTATATGGTAGGCCAGTTCTGGGTGCCGCAGTGCTGGAGGTACGTAACGGAGCCGGGTGTCAGCTTTCCCACGTATCGTCAGGATAAAAAGCTGCGTGAAGCTTGGATTGAGAAGCTAGGAAATCGCGAAAAGTGATCGGCTGCAACACTCATGTGCAGCAACCACTTTCGCCAGGAAGTGCTTCAGCGTACGGCTACGATGTTCGGTAGTAGCAGAAAGTGCTCGCTGAGACTCTCGCCCATGCACGCTGCCGGCTAATGACACCTTTCTTCTGCAATCTGGAGCATATGTGTCCACCTCCATATAGACACCAAGATTAGGTTGATTGGTTCTGAAATAAAAGTTGTGCCCCTCCCTCCCTTATTTGTTATTTGTTTTCTACGGCGCCGGATGTATTCGTGTTGGAAATGTGTCATGCCTGAGCGTTATAGACATGATTTTGCTACCAAAATCACTAAAGAGCCTAAACAAACAATGTTTGCTGCGCACTAAAACTTTCCTTTGGGCCTCTTCCCCTTGTTTTTACCTCGCCGTGCAGCTACTTGGTGCCATAACTCCTCTGTTTTTTGCGCGATTCCTAGCTCATGCGGGTGCTAGCTTGTTAACTGCCATCGTTTGGAGAACTAGTTCAGTGAACGTTGTTGTAATTTTTTTATCCTTGCTGTTGCACAATAACACGAATCCTCTCGCCGACTACTTCTTCTAACAGCAGTCACGAGGCAAACGGTATTAAGCTTCATGGTCTATGCACGTTTTGATGCTATAGATAGGCCTAGAGGGCTGAGGGCTGAAATTAGTCTTCCGCAAGGGCCGGGACAGCGAAGAACATTAGAACGATGGGATGGGGTTGGGGGCGAGTTGAAACAAAACGTCAGGTACCGTTGCCATATGCAATCATTGCCCATATCTCATATATACGCCTTCCTGAAGAGGACTTTGCTTCAGGATTTGAGAAACACATCGATACTTATCTCCTGAATGACTCTAATCCGGACTCTGATTCTGAATTAGTTTTTCTTCCATGGTTATCCTTTAAAAGATCGTGACCACTTAGGGTGCTTTACGGAAGGATTGCTTGCGAAGAGTCATATCAGCGCAGCTCATGAACATACTTATTAAGAATATAGATGCGACAGTGACGTACGGGCCGCAGGCCGCCAGAGAAAGGTGCGCATGCCGCGTGTTTGAGACCCCCTTCTATATATACTGGCAAGTTCACTAGAATGGAAAGGGAGCAGTGTTAAAATAAAAGGCACGGCATATGCTCATGTTTTTCTTAGCAGTCGCCAATGGATGGCAGGATAAAAAAAAGAAGGAGCAGAAAATTACTCGCTGTGGGGGCCGATAACCGTAGAGTGCAACGCCATTTGAGTAGTAATGGTAATGGAGCGTCCCAGAATCCATCACACACAAAAAAAAAGACGCGTTTCATTTTCGCGTTATACCGATTCCTGTGACGGAGGGATCACCCATATTTTTTGATGTTGTTGTTGTAGTTACAGATTATTATTTTCACTATAGAATCTTTCCCTCGCTTAGCAAGCATTCACTGAAATGTCCAGCAGAGATTCCGCGCGTGGTTTTCGTAAAGTGCCCAGAAAAAATCTGAGGGGAGTGCATTGGCGTTATCCTATACCTAACATGCAAAAGAGTCGCATCCGATAGAATGCGACTGCGTAACTCCTACCTCCAGTATAGATTGGAAGGCGACGGGTAACATCGGCAGTAGATTAGGGCGGCGAAACAACCTGCGAAAGTCGCACCTCTTCACTCGAGTTTTCTAAACAGACATGGGAATCGGACAACCAGTTGCACTGCCTCAGGAACCCACCCACATCTTTGGACGATCGGTGACGTCGATTGATGACACCATCACGTGACGTGATGTAGCAACGCCATCCTGCGACGTAATGATTGCGTCACCCCGACACCACAAATGTCTCGAAATCTTTGGCGCTCTAAAGATGCCACTTGATGACATCGTCACTTCCTCGGAGGAGGTCACGTGGTTTCTTTTTTCTACTCGTGGAGGTGTGCCTGAAATTGAGCTAGGGTCCTTGTCACATCTACAATGTAGAAAAAAAAACACGTAGAAAAGGCTATCTAACTACAGTTGTTCACAACGGCTGGTTGGTGGATTGCGAGAAGCGCTGCAGTGCTTTCAAGGCCTTCTTCTGTGACGTCTTGTCCTGTCGGTGGCATAGAATTCTATCATCCTACCAAGGTTTGAATCCAAATAGTTGAGCGCATGACAGAGGGACAGCTTCGGAACTGTACCTGAGGCCTTCACAAAGAATATGTTCAACAGCGGTTAATTAATTATGTTGCCTGCTGGTTACATGCCCTGCCCATGCCTATCCCTTCTTGATCTTGATTAACATGTTCTTAACCATCGTTTTTTTTCCTGATCCACTCTGCTGGCTTATTGTACCTTAACTTTGCACGAATTATTTTGTTGTCTCTGGCATTGCTGCGTCGACCCGAATTTAAATTGAGCCACGTGGTAATCCTCCAGGTTTTGGCCCGAATATCGACGTATATTCAGGGCAGTAATGCAGTAATAGATACCTCCCTATTACTGTATTGTACATTCAAATATTTGCTCTCTTTGATTTTGTCACTTATATTGCGTAATGCGGTAATTAGACCTTTGCTAAGATATTGCGCTCCGTTAAGTGGGCGTGTAACATGCCACACTCAGCGACGACACAAATCAATATTGGTATAATATTGACGTTTTGACGGGAATATAGTTAGCAATAACATCTCCACATTTTCTTCATATTTCAGCGCATCAATATGAAGGAAAAACCTACGGTAAGGGCAGGCATTTGCAAGCATGGAGAATGCGTCACACATGGTGATTTAGGTAAGTAAGGTGCCAGGACAACTTTGTAATGCGTAGGTAAAAAAAAAAACTTCTGAGTAGTGACTTAACTGCAACAGCCCCCATTGTAGTAAAACCTACATCCTAAACTGCGTACCAATAAATTTTACCGAAGTATCTGTCTAAGGCATAAAATTATTATTCCCACAAATGTATTTGCTTTTGGGTGCGTAGTGAAAGGCGCTGGCAAAATTGTTGTGCAAGTGCCAGTTTAAGTAAGCATGGAAAGAAAATGCTAAGCCTACTTAATATCCGTTTGAGGTTTTTCTGTTTATCATGTGTTTTCTCGAAATGTTTTAGCGCCGTACAATGTACGTTTAGACAGAAAGCCAGCAGACCCACGCACTAAGATGCGACCGCGCTTCGATACAGATTTCTCTATATATTTCAGATCTTTCATCGCCGGCGGTCCTACACACACGGGAGTTCCGCCACTGTCCCAAAAAGAACCACGCTGGAGTAAGTACTCGACACAGGTTCATTTTACCATGTAAATGTTTAAATCAGACAAAAATCAATTGCGACCGGATAGGTGGTTTGCAATAACCGCTAAATGCTCTGCGACTAAATTTACACGTTCCCTACTTGTAATCAAACCAGGAGCCCCAAAACAAAATCGTGGGGTTCTACATCCGATAGCTTCTACAAAAATAAAACCCTAAGAATAGAACAATCGCTCCTGTTAGTTTCCTAAAACTATACTCACTTCCAAATGTAGGTAAAGTTTATTAGTAAATCAGAAAATATCTACGCCGACTTGTCTGTGTTTGAAAAAAAAGTGAGGGAATAATTTTATGTGCTTGCCTTTTACTGCGGGAGCAGGGTTGCCGTTGGTGGCTCCTTAGCGCCAAATTGGCTACTTTTGGACCCAGTTGGCGACGAAAATTTTCAGTTGGCGCCGTGGCTCTTTTTTAAACTTGTGTTTTTACTTATTCAAAATGGTTTTATTTATTCATCAATAGTAAATACTCTGGTGATAATACCGCTTATGTTCTATTTGGCTAGAAATTCGGCGATAATATCAAATGACATTGCTACTTTGTCTGCTTTTGGCATGAGTTCTGGCGCCTTTTCATGTGCACCCAACGGCAACCCTGTGTGGGAGATTTGAGGGATCACCGAGGCTTAGCCGAAACATTAGCAGAAGACACATCATCTAAAACTGTTAAAGCTGCCGCGTGCTTGTTTGCAGACCAGTCTACTTAACAGCTGCTACCACTACTGTGAGAGGAATGGCGAGTGGTACTTTGGTTATTACAAAAGCGGGGACCGTAATAAATGCAAGGTAAGTACCGCTGGCAGTACCGCTGGCGCAAGCATTATCAAATCATGAATGGTAGTCTACCACTATCCCTCAAGAGGAAGGTATATAACAGCTGCATCTTACCGGTACTTACCTACGGAGCAGAAACCTGGAGACTTACAAAGAGGGTTCAACTTAAACTGAGGACGACGCAGCGAGCGATGGAAAGGAAAATGATAGGTGTAACCTTAAGAGACAGGAAGAGAGCAGAGTGGGTCAGGGAACAAACGGGGGGTTAAGGATATCATAACTGAAATCAAGAAGAAGAAATGGATATGGGCCGGGCACATAGCACGTCGGCAGGATAACCGCTGGTCATTAAGGGTAACTGACTGGATTCCAAGAGATGGCAAACGCGTGAGGGGGAGACAAAAAATTAGGTGGGTAGATGAGATTAAGAAGTTTGCAGGTATAACGTGGCAGCAGAAAGCACAGGACCGGGTTGATTGGCGAAACATGGGAGAGGCCTTTGTCCTGCAGTGGGCGTAGACAGGCTGATGATGATGATGATGAAGTACCGCTGCTAATTTACGCATAAATAGGCATTGTGTTTGCTCCCTCGATGTGCAATACACAATTTCCCTGAGTTTGCATTTATGCAAATGACAACTTCCGTTGTGTAAACATTGTAAAAGCCGTTGAGTTGAGGGATAATGTTTCGCGTGAGCTACATCACATCGTGGCTTTCATTTACTGTCAAATACAGCTATTTCCCCAATGGATATGTTTTAAGAAATGCTCGAAAAATAATAATTGGCACCATAATATACAGGAAAGATGAGTGGAGGCGGACGTACTACAAAAAAAAAGCAAGATATTCAGTTCGCTGCTTCGTTGAAAGAGTAAACGTGGCTGTGTTTACGTTTGTGTACATTTTTTATTGTCGAGTAAAAACATCGACACAAAAGTGTCGTTAAACTCGTTCGATATATACATATATATATATATATATATATATATATATATATATATATATATATATATATAGGCGTACGCACGAGGTGGGCAGGCGGGTGGCTGCCCCCCCCTAGTGACCTGTGAAGGGGATCGCAAAGTGAGCCAGGGGGGGGCAAAAGTCAGCCCCCCCAGATTGACATAATAGGAAGGGGGGCGCTGCGACGAACCTTCGCCCTCCCCCCCTGACGGGGAACCCTGTGCACGCCTATGTATGTATATATATGTATATATATATATATATATATATATATATATATATATATATATATATATATATATATATATATATATATATATATATATATATATATATATATATATATATATATATATATATGTAATGCATCTCTTATATCATGCTATACTTCTAGTTTGTGTTAATCGACTTCAACAAGGCCACTGTAGTCATTTTATGTTATGCATGGCTAACTTCCAAATAGGTGCATGCAAATACGCATGCTCGCATTTCCTTCTTTGCGTTTTAGGGAACGCTATGTATTGAAAACGTTTAATCAGGTCCCACTCAATATACAGCGAAACATTGAATCTACAAGACACCAAGGCAATGACCTCATGCGACTTCCCCACAGTTTCTTAATTAATGTGATTTGCCTTCATCTGCACCATTCCGCATTTAATATTCCTTCAAGATTATGACATTATATCTCTGCATAAAAATATATTCAGGAAGTAACCCTCAATTTAGAGTGTAACCCTATGTTAAAACAGGTATTCCCCCTCCCCCACCCCTTGGCCCATAGGCGTCGCTTCGCCACAAAGTGTGAACTTTGATAAGACTTTCCGGTGCTACTTAAGTGCGGCCCCAAGGGAACAAAAAAAAGGGTGGTTGCCTACTTCCAACTGCGTTATCCTACAACAAGAGAACCTCTTCTTAAGCAAGTTGGTTTATCGAGAGATCAAATAGTAGTACAGCGGAGCTTCCCAAATTCTAACGGGCAAATCATTTTGTTCAAGAACCATACGTTTCTTTTTTTTATATATTCTGGGCAGATGCCCGATGCCAAGCTCGATCACGGATGGTGCTGCTACGGCGAATGTACCTCGAGCCCAAACTGTAAGAGCAAAATAAAGCAGCTTTCGTCGACTTTAGCTCTTGAATAAAAAAGCGACTGACATTTCCAGCAATCAGTGGCTGGTCTTTATATGTACTTCCACTGATCAACACAATTAAACAATTTCCAGTCATGTGTGCTGATGTGTCTTTGAAAACAGACAAAACTTCGTTTGATTGATTAACGGCGAAATGGAGAGAAAAGTTGCCTTGGCAGAAACGACTAAAGGCTGAGTAATTATCTGACTTGATCATTCCGCCCTCGCAGCGAAGCAGCTGCAGGAAAACTTCCAGCGGGCAATACAAAAACAGAATACACAAAACGTATTACTGTGTGCAGGTTCCGAAATGAAACAGAAAGAGGCTCTATTGCACAAAGGTCTAACTAGAGTCGGCGTGAGAGTGACTGCGATATTTATGAATGCGTGGTAACAATGCAAACAATACGAAGGAGAAAGTGTTGGCTAGCACAGACATATACTGTACAGGTCGAAGCCGAAAAACGAACTTTATGAAAGGAATTTTAACCTAAAATGATATTATCGATTGAATCACACTAAGAAATCTCTAGGCAATACTGAACTAGGAGCGGGAAAGAATTCAAACAACCATTTAATGATTTAACACTGCAATAAAATCAGAGTATTCTTCTGGTAGCAGTTCTTTCCTTTTCTTTATAAGGCTTTAGATGTACCGCGAGACTGTGGTGTACGGCACAACTTTGCAACGCAAAACTGTTGCTAAGGTGCAGTTTATAACAGCCAAACCGGCCGACGTTTCAATGACCGCTTAGAGCATGCTCCTTTGATAAAAAACAGAACAAGGTCGTAATGGCCGTTAAAATCGGAATTTATGAGATAAATCCGAATGGTCAAAATTTTTGCCGGCGAGTATTTATCGGATTTTTTCGAATTTATCCGAAAGCACAAAGCTCTATTTACTATAACACAGGACTCATCGAAGAAAAAACGCCGTTGTTGTCCTCGGTATATCAGCCCAAATACGCGCCGTCAAAAAAAAAAAAAAAATCATTCCATCAAGCTACGCGCCAGAAGCGTGACGTCGCGCCACTGAAGCATCCCCGAAAATTCCTCGCCACTCCGTTCTCTCTGGACGAAGTTACACTAATGCATTTATTTGCCTGTATCGGCGCTCACGACGGCATGAGAAAGACAGCATGCAAGTATAAAAATGCCATTTCTGCAAAGCAGGGCCTACTTACAGAGAGCACGCTAGATTGGTGGCTGCGAAGCGATGACATTTCGCAGGTTAACTGCGACACCGGCTGCGTCTCCGAATCGGCTGGCTTTGCGAACCGGCTCACCTCGCTTCCACCTTTCCTGTTCACAGCGAGGGTACCAAGAAAAGCATATGCGAACGTAAGACAGAGAACACATGATAATTCTATGGACAAAAAAGAACGACCTACAGCGATTTCGAGTATTAGAAAATGGTGACGGCAATGTTGTACGCACACATGGATCTGCCACTTTCAGGCGTCAGAGATGGTGCGCTGCTGTGATGTGCTCCTCGCCAGTAACCATTGGCGTAGGCGGGGGGAGGGGGGTGTTTGAACTCTCCCAAATTTTTAAGGTTTGTATGTGTATATACACGCACACATACAAATGCACGCACGAACATATCTAAGGTATGAATAAACGCACCCCCCCCCCCCCCTCGCTGACTAGCGTAGGCCGGCGGCGGGGACCGGCGTGCGCGGAACAGACGGTGATACGGTAGGCAAGCAGACGCGGAAACGCAACGAAGCCCGGCTGCGCGCCGTTGCCATAGCAACGACGGACAGATCTTCCACCGGCTGCTTTGCTGCTCACTTGCGTTTCCTTTCTTGAATTCTCGGCGCTCGCCACTTTCCTATCAAGAATACTGTATCACGCTGATAACGCGATTCGTGACCTGGACGTGCCGGGCGCGCGGCGATAATACAGTCGGGAGGCATGCAAGGTATCAGGACTATTTTTGTGAGGCGAAACGGCACCCTTTCACCACGTTCTTTCTTCAGGGTACGCGGCTTTTTCTCATCATCATAGGTAATTTCATCGGAAATATTACCCGATGACCTACTGCCTTTGTTGCCGCAATGCCGCTTCACGCCGTTAAAAGAGTAATCACTAAGATGTTAAGTACATGCATGTTGTCTTTACCGCTGACTTACCCGGACCAGGTAGCCGTGTCAGCAGCAATGCATACAAAAGAGTGAAGGAAAACTGCGATAAACAATATTTCACAACTAACAAGCGCTTTTCGCATTACAGTTCTGCTTGGAGATTCAAAGAGGCAAGTATTCGATGCCCACTAGATTGCCCTCCGCACCGTGTGCGCGAGCCAATGCCAATAATGGTTCCATTCGGCACACTATAAAGCTGGCCTTGCTTGTTCGCCTCAGGTTTATGACTAAGGCGTCGCTGATGCACTATACACACAAACACACATATACAGAGTGTTTTTTTTAAGCAATACAGATTTTTCCTTTAAAAAACTATAATAGTTAGGCACTTGTCGCCTTCGCAGCCAATTTCTAGGCCGAGGCGGAAAGATTTTACCACTAATTACATCACTCAAAAATGGCTGATTAACAAAAATAATTTAATTAACTTTTTAGTTATCAATTTTAGGGCAATTGTTTATATGGGGAAGTTGTTCTACGTCACAGTTTATGGCGAGCCCAATTTTTAAAAATTGAAAATATCGCGTGTAGTTTGAGAGATCCATCGTCGAATTTCCAGACCGCGGTGCGGTAGATACCGAAACTGACGTCCGGTGGGTCGAAACTGACGCACCGAGCGCGTCAGTTTCGACGCACCGGGAGCGCCACGTGCTGCGTCAAGCCGGAGTTCGACGATCGATCTCTCAAACTACACGCGATATTTTCGATTTTTAAAAATTGGGCTCGCCATAAGCTGTGACGTAGAACAACTTCGCCATATAAACAATTGCCCTAAAATTGATAATTAAAAAGTTAATTAAATTATTTTTGTTATTTAGGAATTTCTGGGTGATCTAATTAGTGGTAAAATCTTTACGCCTCGGCCTAGAAATGAGCTGCGAAGACGACAAGTGCCTAACTATTATACTTTTTGAAGGAAAAATCTGTATTGCTTAAAAAAAACACCCTGTGTATATATATATATATATATATATATATATATATATATATATATATTGTTTCATTTCCAGCTTTTCAAAAACCGAAAGTTTCCCGTCTTCCTATATGCCTATGGGCAATTCAAAGTTATCTGTCATCTAACAATGCTTTAATTGCCCGATCAAACGCCTAACACATTTCCTCGACAACCAAATTTTCGCTTTTTATTGCAAGCAAATAATGCATGCGGTTGCGACGTTTTGAATAAACGACTTTCCGCAGATGGAGCGTGGAGATGGATATCTTTATCGTACGACCCATTAGTAGGGGTGTGCGAATATTCGAGGTGTGAATTCGAGTCGAATAATACTTAATCGAATAATTTGATTCGACTTTCGAATAGCTAGTATTCATAGTTTCGAAAAATTCTGCAGCGTGAATATTTGAAACGTGACAAAGGCAATGGTGCAACTTGCTTAGGGTGGGTGGCAATAACAAACGCTGACGTCGTTACAGTCGGCATTTCGTTAAAACTTGCACCAATATCCTCGTTCAAGAGCTGGTGAATGCTGATTTTAAAGGAGAATGTGTCATTTCCGCACGTAAGAAAAAACATCAGAAAATTGTCAAGCCCTTCAAAAAACTCCCTCCCGCAACGAAGGCACGGACTTCTTGCGTACTTCGGTGCCGCACGCCGCAAGGGCCTTAACACTTTGCCCCAAGATACCCTCAGTGATTGGTTTCGCATGTGAGAATTTGTTCAGCTGCGCAGCCGCTACTAACGCACCGCGCCAGTCGTTCACAAACTCCCATTGTTCCGGCGCGCTGTTTAAGCGCGGCTGTTAACGGGCGCCCGAAGATTTTTGGGCCCGGAGCGCCCACGGCGATGTAGCACAACATTACCGTTGTCAGATGACCCGTATTGCGCGACCATAAGAAAAAATTATGGCAGCTTCGCACTAGGGGTGTCAAGCCTGAAGGGAGTGCGGAGTTTGGTAGCCTTCATTGTATCACTTAAGTTTTCAAAGACTATAGTATTTCTTGGAATACTTAAACGCAAAAAATTTTGGTCTGTCTGTCTGCCTGTCTGTCACCCGATTCAGCTAGCTACAGTGCCAAATTTTAACTAATTTCTGAACGCTCAGCCATCTTGAACTGGTGTTGGCGTTCATACTTGTGAACATATTCGATCAAAAAGCAAGTACTACGCATACCTGAGGCGCAACATTAATATGTAAGTATAAGGTCGTGTGTTCTTTTATTAGAAAATACTCAGATACGTAATTCTAAAGACCCTAGTGTCTTTTAGGCTGTGCTGAAAATGCGAAGCTGTGCATGAACTGCGACGCTTTGCACGAAAAAGCTCTTTCCCGACGATAAAGTCCAGCCGCTGGCAGTGGCCCTTGGTTCAGCACAAGCTCATGTTTTTCGGTGGCGTCCATATCTCGCGCAGCGCCGCCTCTATTTTATCAATGCCAGCCACATGCGGGCAATTCAACGTAGAGTAGGCGCTGTCTGAGGTAAGGCAAAACATTAGAGTACGGCAGGCACAAGACTATCGTCTTTCGACGACATTGGCAGCGAAGCACGCAGATACGCAGCCAATTTTTTCTTTCCATCCTCTTGTCTTTCTTTCTCTTTTTTCCTTTTTTTTTCTCCATTTTCTTTCTCTCTTTACTTCTATTCATTTCTTCCTCTCTCTTTGTCTACGTATTTGT
>JALIZH010014739.1:0-155112 GCA_030522465.1 Rhipicephalus appendiculatus
ACCTTACACCACACTGCTTCCACCGCATCATGACTGATATCAAGGGTGGATGAGCGCAGATCAGACCGAACAAGCAAAAAAACGCCACCCCCAAGGCTCAGCCTATCTTTTCGATAGGCAATAAATTTCTCTGGAAAAACTTCACTGTCGTTGATGGAAGCAGTAAGCAAAGATTACGTGCCAAATATTATATCCGCCTTTACAGACTCTATTAAGGCCGCAAGTTCATCCGTTTTATTACTCACGCTAGGGCAATCCACAACTAAGGCAACTAGGTCGAGATGAGGGCGTATCTAAATTTGGGCACCTCGTCAAGGTTTCGTGACAGAAACCACTTCTTCCTTTTCTATGTCCCACCAAAAATCCTGCCGTTTATTATAAGCTTATCAGGACTTAGCTTTACTTTATTATTTTTATCTTCCTTTTTAGCTTTCGCGTATTCCCACAGGCGCTTGCGCATGCTACGTGTCTCTGGCGAGTAATCCTGAGCAACACTGAAATCGGACCCCTTTAAATCTTTTAGCGTTGAGTAGAACGTCATGTTTTTCTTTGTAAGAGAAGAAATTTACAACAATGAGTCACTTAGCCTTTGCAGTGAAACGGCGAATACGATGCGTTATTTGAACTGATGTTAGCTGAATTCCCAAGTTATCTTTAGAGATCTTCTGGAATAATTTTTCTGACTGGTTGAAATTTTCGAGCTGGTCAGTGTCGTCCACACCATAGAAAAACTCGTTTGTTCTCTTGTGAAATGTAATATTAATTGTTTAACTCTGCATGTTCTCGTCTCAATTTCCGCTATTCCCTTGAAGCTACAGTGTCCCCAAACCTGCCGCGGCGCAAAGAGCCTTTGACCGCGTCTGCCCAGCTCACATTGTTGGTCGCCTTTTTCGCCGCCGGGTCGCTTCCTCTGCTGCGGCTCCGTGATCGGGACCGTTGTGGCGGTGGTATGAAATGATAATAATATCTGGGGTTTAGCGTCCCACAACCACGATATGATTATGAGAGACGCCGTAGGGGAGGGCTCCGGAAATTTTGACCATCTGGTGTTCTTTAACGTGCACTTGACTAGAGGTGTGCACAGGTCTCCGGGTAGCCCGAAAGCCCGAGCCCGGCCCGGCCCACGGGCCGGGCTCGGGTAGGCCGACGTCTTCTCATGTCGGGCCCGGGCTCGGGCCACTTAGTTTTTTCATCGAGCCGGCCGGGCCAGGTACAAAGCTTGTATCAAGCCCAAAATATAGACGCTATGCCGGAATATTTTTCCTGCACGTAGCGATGAACACACAAGATGAGCTTTGTGATTATCTATCCATCATTCCCATGTCCTGCATCTGAGGTACTAAACTTCTGGTAGAAAAAGCAGTCTAAATGTCCCAACCTCTCTATGCCTCAGAAAAAGATATCGGAAATTGCGGCGACCAGTACCAGCAGCGAACGGAACTTCACAGCGATGGAAGATGCTATGCAGGAACACCGCACTTCCCTGAAGCCCGGATCATTGGACAGCCTGTTATTTTCACACGTCATCTTGAAATCTGTGTATACATTGACTGTAACATGTCGCTTGCTTTTGTAATTCACTTTAATATGTTGAATAAAATGCCACATTATCGGAAAGCGATATCTTATCTCTGCGGCAAACCTACATAATGGCGGGACGCACCGGGCCAGGCCCGGGCTTTTCTTATTGTACGTCGGGCCGGGCCGGGCGGGCGCGCAGCCCTATAGCTTCGGGATCGGGCGGGCCTTCAATGCAGTCCGCGGGCCCGGGCCGGGCTCGGGTTCGGAAATATGGCCCGTGCACAGCTCTAGCACTGACATCGCACAGTACACGGGCCTCTACCAGTTCGCCTCCATCGAAATGCGACCGCCGCGGCCGGGATCGAACCCGCGACCTTCGGGTCAGCAGCCGAGCACCGTAACCACTGTTCCACTGAGGCGGACATGGCGGTGGTATGTACCACAGATATTTTGAAATTATCTATGCAACAAAAGCCAGAATGATGGTACCATGTCTCCTGCCTGCACAAAGTATAAAGAGGAAGGGCAAAATTGTTTCAACCAACTCTCACTAATGAATATATGCTCATGTGGTATGTGAAAGCACTCAATTCAAAAGGCGTGGATTGCATTTCCATTAACGGGTATGGACGCGCAGGTCTCGAGGAGGGGAGGAAAAGCAAATGTTCTAACCCACCCACCGCCCATTTTAATTTTTGAATGTATGAGCTGTGTATGGATTTTACGACGCCCCATACTCATCCTTAGGTATCAGACTTTCCATAAGCAGGCCCCGATCCCCGCCGCCCTTTCAGGAAATGCCTGTATCCGCCCCTAGTTGAAATAAGAATAGAAAAAATGAACTTCGCAAAATATCAAACGAATTAACGTTATTTTTCGATATGACAACCGAATATTTTTTCTTCTGTTGAACAAATGGGTAACAGCATGTTCTCTGATGCATGAATCGAAAGTGTCTAAGGTGACCCCCATTTTCAAAAAAGGTAGTAAAACTGACGTTGCCGACTTTCATGAAATTTCACTAACATGCACTACATGAAAATTGTTGAACACATTTTTCTTACACACATAACTAGCAGCCTTGAAGAAGAACGCATCCTATTAGCATTCCAACACGGTTTCTACAAAAATCCCTCAAAAGTAACACAACTACACGAATTAATGCGCGAAGTATCACAGGCCATTTAAATGTCACCAGCCACAAAAAAGAATGATCATTATATAAAGAGCCAACGAGTAATTAGAGTCGTAGTGATTATAAAGACGGTTTTCCGTTGGGTAAGTAAGTTCCCCCAAATTTAGGAATAATTTCAAATACATTAAGCTACCGCAGAGTAATTGCTCCAATTTTGTTTCGTATTTTTGTTAATCATTTTCCCTTATTTTAGCATAAGCCTCTGCTGACGACGGCACTGTATATAAAGAAATTAACTGCACCAATGACCGCATTATTTTCGAAGACGTTCTGAGATCAGCATCGCAATGAGGTGCTGCGTGACGAATAACAGTGAATATAGTAAAATCAGCTGCACGAAGAATAACAAGGACACAAAGATTATTACACCTTTTCCTGTGCTATCGGTTGCACCCACCGAATTCCACCTCAAAAGCACAAGAATCTTGGATCACTCATGTCACATTACCTTAGGTGGGTGGCGCAAGTAAGTTAAGTTGCCAATGTTCCGAAACCTGGGAACATTGGCCAAGAGTCTCAAGGAGAAAAAAGAGACAGGACTCGCACACATGGACACAAGAGAGAAGTCAAGACACCACAAACGCCGCTGCTTCTTTAAGATGAATACCTACCAACTAGCTGAGCTCTGTGTTACTCAAGCAAAAACATGTCGACAGCGCCGAGATGCCGAGCCAGACAGTCTATTCTTTCTAAAATAACAGAAGAGCATGGTTGTGGAAACCGTGCGACGCAACGATTTGATGCTGCTGGCATCGGAGTATCACATTTCCTTGCGGAGTGGGGGGCGCGAGTCATAGCCACCTTTATTTCACTGAGCTACCGTGTGCGTGGGGTCTCAAGTAAAGGACGAATCGATGGTGCCCCAGTTGTAGGTGGTTGTTTATTTGACGAAATATATAAAAGGCGAGGGAGTTGGGAAAGAAGTATTAGAACTGATGGCCGCACTGTCAATGTCAAGCTCGAGAAGCTGACACCTGAACAGCGGTAGATTAAGGAAGGGTCAAGTACAAAGAAAGAGAGTGAAGGATATAGAAGGAGGACTATTTACATATGCTCTCAGAATAACATAATGCCTCATAGTTCGCTTGTGACCTCCTCGAGAAAGGTTGTCATCTGGCCCTGCACACCGACATTGTTACGTCACAAAGAGCAGCCGGCAGGCGGGAGTACTCTTCGAGTCAGTCATTTAGGGTCCTTTAAAGGGACACTAAAAGCAAATAACAATTCACGTTAGAATGAAAGAACGACGTTTGGGGACGTCTAAAACGTCAATTTTATCAACTGCAGTGCTCTACTAATTAAGAAATTAAGGTAAATGTACGACACCATATATGGGCCATGATTCGGACTTTTTGGAATGTTCCCGATAAAGCCAAGAGTCCCGAGTCCTACAATTAATCACCAGTAATCGAACCAGTGGCAATAAAAAAAACTTTTCCGCGCATTACAACACGTAATAAAATGCTACTTATCCGTTTCCTTTCGATTCATAGAAAAAAGAACCGCTTGGCGTTTACATGAGGAACGGTGCGAGTGGTTCAAGAGTTTCGTTTTTGCCGAACTGCGCTTCGCTCACGCCGTCGCGTCTCAGTGGTAGTTTCGGTATCGCGTATTGCTGCGTGTGCTTTGCAAGCTCGCAAAAGTCCCTGTGACAAAATGTGTGTTGGACAAAATGCCGCGTGCATGTGATGTTGCCGGATGCCCGAATGGGGTACGGCGCTTGAGCTGCAGCAAAGAAAACACCGTGACTTTCTACTGGGTGCCGCAAAACGAATCCCACGCTCGAAGTGGCTGAGTGCCGTGCCCCGGCGACGATAGTGTTTGTTTACCTTTGAGCTGACTGTCCCAGCGTTCGATTTTGCGATCTTCGTAAATCTTCGGATTGTCTCGCGATTCCAACACATGTGACCACGACGATGTTTCCTGTGATGACCGGAACTAGCTGGCTGATATCTGGCTGGTCGCACGGTCAAGCGCACGTTGGCACGGTCGCACGGTCCAAGCGCTCCAAGGCCTGGGAACAGCGCAGGCGCTGGCGCAATCCCAGCACCGGCCTTGGTCGTCTTCGTCCTCAGGCGTGTACCCGTCCCTATATCTGCTCCATTACAGCTTAAATAGGTCGCGTGTGCGATACACATACGCACCACATCACTGGGGGCAAACCGGCCATCTCTGTGCGAAATGTGGGGAGAGGCTGAGATCATTGTCAGCAAGCCAAAACTGAAAGAAGGAAACTTGTTTTCTATTGGCTTGTAGATATCGTGTTGGTCTTCATCCAACTATGTTTAAGGCACGCTTTTTGTAAGAAAACCATTTTGAGCGTTTTTAAATGACGTTCGATTGAGCGTTTTCAATGGAGACTTTCTTAAGAGCGTCTCCACCCGTTTCTTCAGGGGGTGGCCTTTCCACCATTTTCAGGATAGCCGATAAGAAGGTGTTATCGTTCATAAAATATATCGGACCGTCTCACGCTCAGCGCATCACATGAGTGCAAACCAAAGTGGTTCATAGCCAGACGTATGACCCTATAAGCCTCAAATGCGTTTGATCCATGGATGAAAGAAAATGCAGAAGTAAGTAACCCTGAATCAAAGGCTAATTTAGTTCTTCACTTTGCTTACAATGAGAAAAAAGCAACCTTTTGTTGCTGTACGAGTTTGAGCAGAGAAACGGAATGATCAGTTCACCGACAGCGCTCTTGTTAAGACAAACAAACAAAAAAGTCAGGAGTATACCACAAACACGGACACTATTTTTAACCAATAGAGTTATGAAAGCTCTCTGATATTGCCGCTTTTTCGTTCAGATTTATTCCAAAATATAATGAAATGTATTGTTAAACGTTTTAATTGCAGTATATCAAGCAAATAATTACGACGTCTCTCTTTGGGTTCCATTCTCGGACTAGCCACATAGTATATGCTGCAACACAATGAAAATTGTTGCATCCGCTACACTACTGATTTACTACATGTGTGGGACACTGACATCTTGACATGCGTAGGACATTGAAGGCTCGCAAGTTTCTGGCTTTGGACGCATGCAGGTTTAGGCGACATAAATATGTCTGAATGTTTGCACAATTAATTTGGCTGATATCGATTACGGTGTTTGCTTGAAGCTTGATGTCTATAATTACTACATTATCATAAGATGGTGGCGACTGCCACAGGGTTTCGCTTCAAGTTTTAATCTCCTGATCGAAATTGAACAAAATGTATTACACTATAAAATACGGGGACCGCTTTCTCAATTACTACGTGGAAAAGATTTCGTATTAGCGTTAGTATATTTTACCAGGACAGACATTCCAATTAAAGGCACACGTGGAATCTCCCGCTACGTACGCATATATGCAAAGGATGATGTGCATATATAAGGACGGGTATTGAAAATTCTCGTTACTCTTAAATGAAAATGTTCGTGCTCTCGGCACTGCTGGTGGTTCTCAGCACTTCAGGCGCCAAATGCGAAAGCATACCTGTAAGTAGACCTTGAATAGTCTACTATGTGTGCGGGGCTACCTGGTAGTTTGTGAGAACTCAACCCGCTAACTAGTCATTTTTACTTTCATCCTGCCTTCTGCACGGAGCACGTGACAACGATCGAACATTTTGAAGAAGGTAGCGCGAAACAAGAAAGTCAAGGGCAAAGAACCTCACAGACACAACGCAATGTCTGTGTAGTTCTTTACCTTTGACTTTGTTGTTTCGTGCTACTTTCTTCAAGATGCCATACCCACTTGTTCACCAAACCACCGTTCTCACAGAATATTTGTCTTGACGTTTAGTGAACGCGTAGTAAGAGCTGTTAAGCACATGACACAGAGGTGACATATGATTTCGAACCATAGGTGCACGATCGCACACACCCTGCAACTAAGTCGAAAATTTCTTTCCATAAAGCTCCTTTTCAATTAATCATATGCTCCTTTGAAGTTTCTCATTTGAGCAGCATGTGTCTTTTTTGCCTGCGACATGCGTCGTCTTGTCTGGCTTGCCGCATGCGCTCGGCGTTTCCTGCATGATCTCGATTGGTGTTTGCCACCCGTGTGCTACCTTCATCACTTTTTTAGTAGACCACTGGTGAGTGGTGGATATTGACCAATTTGAGTGGCACATACGCCTTTTGTTGACGCACAGGAAGTATACAGTTTCGCTGTAAAGCCCTGCCCAAATTCCTATCAGGTCAGCTTTATCGTCTTGCGACATTTTTCTTACATTTGAAAAGGGAAGCTAAATGTAATTCTTGTCCGTCGTTTGTCAATTGGAATGAACGAACTTTTTGTCAACCGCAGGTCTTTCACGAACAGTGTCACAGTTTACAGCTTTCGTACTTCTAACTTCAAGCTCTAGGGATATAGTTTAACTGGCAGCTATCTAGCTATCTGCGTTTCTCTCTCTCTCCCCGTACATATACCTGCACAGGATGTTTCAAGGTATGTGTACGAAAACCCTAATAAAAGCTAGGAAAACTGGAATATGTGCCCACCGCCTTCATAACTACTTTTCCGTGTAGGGCAGACAAGTTACGTAACCTTTTTAACTAGTGGAGACAGGTGGTTAGGTCAAATGAGAGAATTGAAGTCCTTCCTGCGGAGAGCCCATTTCTCCTTAGATAGATTGACAAAGAGGCTTCTGCTAATTATTGCGCAGTGATGAATTTCGACCAACTTTGCCGGCAAATGGAAACCGTAGCGCAGATGAGCGCAGCTATCAGACCACCAAAATGACGTCACTGTTCGCGAGAGCAACAGTAGCGGCGGTAGTCCGCATTTGTTAACGTATGTACTAGATGCATGCTAAAATCACAAACGCAGCCCGCACGCACATGCAGCAAAGAAAGTCGATGGTCGATATAACAACTTTCGCTCGTTCTGAACGTCTCGGAAGAGTATGGCAGTAGCGCTAAGAACAGTATGTTAGTAGCGCCATGAAATGACGATAATGAACCGTTAAGAAATACAACAATGCACAGAAATTACACTGATTCCGCCTAAGTTCCTAATAATCACATGGCGCGTTCAAGCCCAATCTTCGCACAAATATGAATTTACCAGTGGGAATGTTTGAGCTGTCTTGTATATAGATTACGAAAAATATTTGAGAAAGAATAGATTGCATTACGTTTACGCATGAAGAGCGAGTGACACTCGAAACAACACTCTCTATGCTCACAAAAGGAAGTCCTGATGAGCTCATCTGTTAAGCGTCTTGTGTCCTGTACGAGCAGCCGCAGCCCATTCGGCTCCTGCAAAAAAGAAGTTAAAAGACGCACTCCAATAGGTTTCGTGTAGCTTAGGGAATTCTTGCAACAATTCGTATGCGTTACTCAGATAAAAACAAGAAAGACAGAGAACTTGCCATCGAGAATCGGATCCACGTGGCAAATTTCGGAAGAATGCGTCGTTAACTGGTACACCAATTTATAGGCGGGCATACTGAGCGTGAAAAAGAGCTCACCAAGAGGAGACAACGAAACGGAGCACACATATACAGCGCTGACTAACAACTGAATTTATTATCGTTTGACAAACAATAAATAGCAACACTTACGTGACCGCAGAGAATCAGTAAAACGGCACGCACCCTCTACCAGTTACGTCACTAGCACACTTTCACTCCGCACCCGAGGAAACATTGTTTTACCGTGAAAGGGCGGCAGAGCTACAAATGACGCATTCTTGATCTCTTTTGCGAATTTCGAAGGATTCCTGAAGTTCGCGTTGCATCCTGTCCGCATAACGGCCTTTCGTTTTGCATTATCGAATGTAGAATGATTGCCAAATTTCTAAAGAAAGATTTCCAACTGTATGGCACGCAGCTGATTTAGCCTGCAAGCTGGACAGTTGACAGCGATGCCCTATGCTTTTCGTGGCTTGGTTGTCTGTTAGTTCTCATTAATGTTGTGTCTAGCAAAGAATAAAAAGCGAGCCCTTAAAATTTCCCCCTCTTTCATTCATTCATTGCAAAGTTCTCGTTCTGGCAGACTTCATGCCTTTACGTAGTATGCGAGGGATTATTGGTAAGCTGCCAGCTCGTAAAAAAAAAAGAAAAAAAAAGACCACGTGCTACGTGACGCCAGCCGGCAGGAAAGGAGTGTTCCACATTTCTCGTCACGGCCACGAGTGGCGCTTATTAATGACCTGAGGTTTAAATGGACAGATATACCCGATAAAGTGAACGGGAGAACGACCGCCGCCGTAGCTCAATTGGTGGAGGATCGAACGCGTTATTCAAAGGTTGCAGGTTCGGTCCCTGTGGGCGGCAAGTTATCTTTTCGTCCACTTCAATTTCTTTCCATTTATGGCAGAGTTACCTACTTCAAATAGCATCACCTGTGATTTCCTTGGCTTGATTGTCTGTTAGCTAACATTAATGATGTGTCGCACCATTTGGGTGTATTTAGCAGTGCTGGCTTACCGTATGGCGAGCACGGCAGCACCGTAGTTAGATCATGAATCACCAACTTGTCCAAGCATCCGCTTTGATAAGCACTGTACTATTGCGGTTGGCACATTGCGATTTTAGTTTGCAATACCTGTATTAGCCACTCATATCGCCTCATCCCGTTACTGTGCGCATCGAACATCTCGCGCAGCTAAAACTTTTAGGGATCGTGATACACGCTAACATAAAACGGTAATACCGTGTCGTAAACCATGCCTAACCCACTACGTCAGCCCACTACGACGCCCCCTCCGCCCTTCCCCCGCGCGCTTGATCGGGGCGCACATCAAGTCACGATGCTTCTCGCCTCACTGCACACTTTCTCTCTGACGCACTGCTAACCACGCGCTGTGACCTTATCGAGCGTGGACCTAATACGGAAACTGCTAACTGCTATGGTGACGGTGATTCTTCAGCTGGAGTATCCCTCTCAGTGCTATCCAAATTATAGAGAGCCTTTTTCCTCTTGCAGGTCAACGACACCTCCGCTTTGACAAAGACAATAGAGATAATGGATGTTTTGGTTGGCATGTACAGCACGTTGGACATTCCTGTTCAGGACTGCATCACTGCCAAGTTGACAGAGTTTCGCTCTGATGAGCACAAAGCAGTCTATGTTGTTCATCTGAAGACTCTCTTTGGAGGAATAGAGTACGTGAGAGGGGTGGTTGAGCCAGCTATTTACTTCTATGATTTAGTGTGAATGCAAAAGGAGAAGCGACTGTCTTAAAGAAATGATTTCGAAACAGTCGACTGCATCCTCAACTATTAATTTGAATAGGATGATCATGATATTTGAGTAAATGCTCACGCCTCAGTTAGCAATGAGATACTGCTATCGCTATGCAACGTCTGCTTGATTGTAGCCACGAAACGAAATACTTCACTCGTAGGGATCATTTTAAAGACTGGTTTTTCTTTGTTTATTTAAGGATGCTGAAGTTCTCCGGAGCGACGTTAGGAGGCAGGGAATGATAATCGGAAGTAGTGAAGCAGAAAAGTTTGGCAAGTTAAAATAGTTAGCAAAAACATCAAATACAGAAGTGAAACACCATTCCGAACATTGGGTTATCTAACGCGAAGAGAAAGTCTTGTATAAATAAAATGCAAGAACACCAGAAGCTTGACCCAGTGGATCGTTACAAATACGATACAAATAATGCAAAAAAGATTATTGTAAAGCAGAGTGGAATTGTCAACAACAAAAACGTTAACTACGAACCATGTCAAAACCAGAAACTAACTCGCTGGAACCAGCAGAAATTTGAAGACATGGTTTTCTAACAACGTCATTAGCCAGCTTCTTCCAGCCTCTCAGAGTCCTCGGAATAAAGATATCAATGAATTATTGCGTGAGTGAAAGGGCGTGATACTGAGAGCAAATTGTGGCATTGCTGTTTAGCATGCCCTTAATGGAAATGCAATAGTGTAATCCGGATTATGTTATAGCCTTTCACCTCCCTGCCTTTCTTCTACTCTTATTCTCTCTCTCTATGTTATAGCTTTGGTTATTTAATTAGTATGAAAAGTGGAGACGAGCTGGGACAAAATGGCTGTGTTGGCTCCGCCGAGGTGTCCGAAATGACGCTAGGCAGAGGCAACAAAACAATTTCGTCCTAAATTCTCGAAAACAGCAGCGCCGGATTGGGAATGACACACGCGGGGGAAATTCGTAGTTACGTTTCCCCCCTCTTTCCATCTCTCTCTTTCACTAGGTGCAATCGTTGTCTTTCTATATTTAAAATTTTCCAGTCTTCCCTTCTATGTTCTTTCTGATCTTCCTGTGTTGGTGGTGGTGGTGGAAAAACATTTATTTAGAAAAGTACAGAGAGTTGCACAACAAATGCACTTGGGTGGTCTCCCTATTGCGGAAGTCCACTGGAAAGGATCGCTGCTCGGGCGCGGGCCACCAAGGAGCGTTGTGCGTCCCGGGTAGAGCAGCCGAGCAGGAACTCCTCCCAAGCCTCTCTTGTGGGTAGGGGGGAAGGGGGGATGAAAAGGGAATAGGTATGGCGGGGCATACTGCAATCATGTGGTAGGTGTCGGCCAGCACCCCACACCTGATCTTCCTGGAAGCAAGCGCAAACCTTTTGTGGTGTAAGAAGCTTTGGCTATCGCGTATTTGATAAAACATTACCTTGTGCTCCATAAAAAATATCGCGACTCGACTTAGGCCAAATTGACAAAATGCAAGCGCTGAACTTATGCACTCTCTCCTTTTTAATGTTTACTTGACCTAAGTGGCCATGGTCTTTATGACACATAGGATATTATGAACCGACTAGCTAAGTAACAAGTACTATTGGTTGTAACAGCAGGCATTTTTAGGGCCCTCTTTCTATGGGCATTGCAGCGGCCCCATGTTGGGCTTAATGATGCATGACTGGCGTTGCTCCCGAAGTAAGAATTAATTTATGGTAAGCTCTTTCCTCGCACTTTCTGATAGCCCAAACATAAGGGGGGTGCAGATGCTCAGGTAAGGAATGGAAGAGCGTTGATAACGCTATAGGTTGGGCTGGTTTCGTTTCATTCGTATTGATGCTGGTGTGGCGACACTATGGTGACGTAGAGCGCAAACTGCTGGCACACTCTTAGGGCACATTCACACTTCAGAAGCGAAAACGCCAAAGCGGCCGGAAAACCACGTCCACGCGCGTCGGAAACGTTCACATTCGTTCTGCCCCTCGTACATGCCACCGCCGCCACCGTCTTGGCCACTTTGAGAATTCATTCCATTTTGCCCGTTTCCTGAGCATTGAATTTCGCACCGAATTCTAGTTATGCATGCAAGGCACTGAAAAGAAACAGTTTGCACCTTTTCAAACCTTGTTTCGGGAGATACACCAGCAGAAATAACCCGCGGACGCCACTGCAGCGGCGGCGGCGGTCTCAACCGATTGTGCAAACGCGAGACGCGTTGGGGCATGCCGACTCGCTGCTGCTGCACCTTCTTCTAATTCCAGTGTTCTCGGCGATCGTAATCCAAACCAGGCTCTCGATGAACGCGTCCTTGTCGAGGCCGTGAGCGTTGTCGTGCTGCACGGGTAGTTTGCAACTGCGCCGATGCGAGCCACCGCCGACGCCTGTGCCGCCATGTTGAACTTGTGGCCGGTTGTTTACGTCACGCGGTTTGAGCTAGCACAGCCAAAGCCGTGAAGCGGAAAGGCGATCCGCTTTCGCGTGCCGGAAAAATCGGTCCGAGAGCGATTTTCGCGCCGCCTGATTTTCCGGCCGCTTTGGCGGCGAAACGAGCAGATTTTTGCCGGTTTCGCCTCTTTCGAGGCCAAGTGTGAACGCGGCCTTACTGCTGGCAGACTAGCCCAAGTTAATAGACCCCAAGTATGTGTAGATACCTTGTACACAACGTCACGAGATCGAGCATGGACGCTCGAGATGTGCGCTCTCGAACGGACTTGACTAACCTTGTGTTCGCAAGGATCCTCCGGAGGCTGACCCAGACGAGCACGTCAAGATATTTGGAAAACATGAAAGAAAACGAAAATAGGAGGAAGTACTGCGCAATCAAAAGAAAGGGTGTTTCAGCTCCACTAACGTGATACCTGGAGAGGGGCGAAGCATGCAGTGTGCGCCGATGTTTCCCATGGCAAAAACTTTGCTGTTTGCTACTTTACTCACCACCGGTGCACTAACGCACCATCAGTTTGTAGATACGTTTCAAGAAGTGCTCTTTGAAATAGATGACTTTACCGCAGAGGTGCACGTTTGTGTCTCATGTTCTAGATGAAAAATTTGAGCGCCTTGGTAAATTAGGTCGGGGATTCTGACACCGCTGCTAAGCCAAGCATAATGTTTTGGACAGTACAGAAGAACCTTGAACTCATAATATGCATAGTTGTGGGATTTACCTAGTTTCTGTGGCGCACACACGTTTGTGATGGACCGGGACGAGACGACATGACACGCCGACAAGCCGAGACCCTACCGTGCTTCGCCCCTCAAAATTGTTGCAAATTAAGCCAAAGTGTATGTATCACAAAGCTGCCACGAAAATAGTTGTAATAACACCCAAATTGGCTCTTGAAGGATCAGCATCACAACTGCTTCGTGCGGTAGTTGAGCACCCACGAAACTAGCCGGTGGCAACGCCGTCCATAACTTCGGCGAATGTAGCCACTGCTGTTCCTCTATCCTAGAAGAAGGAGCCCGATAGCTGCGGGCACGCGGGCCGATTCTTCCCGTGGTGAGGCCTTCTCGGAAATAAGCCGCTTCTTTGAGTCGGTGTCCAGTGTCTTGGCAGGTACCACGAACTTACCACCCGCCAGACAACTTAAGAGGCCACACAGAGTGCCGTGATTCTGTCGATCACTCCAGAAATCACCCACTCCGCAATATCGCTTCAAAATAATCGACGCCTGCAAATCCTCCACTGACGCTACTGACACACCACAGCCTTCTTGAAGTAAAATTCGACAATGTTTCCGTAACCGCCCTCGTCGGCACTGGCGCGCACCTGTCTATCATGAGCGCTTCTCTACACCGCCGTTTTCAGATGATAATGACACCTTCTACGACACACGCTTACCGATGGCGGTACTGTTGAAGCCATAGGAATGTGCACTGCTCATGTCAGCATTGCTAGTCGCAACACCGTGGTCCTTTTCGCCGTCGTTGCTCATTGACCCCATTAGCTGATACTTGACCTTGACTTTCTTTAGGCACACTCGGGATTAATTGATTGTTGTGCTGCTACACTCAGCCTCAATCTTCCCCTTCTCTTCGATAACTGTAAAAAGTGTCGGTCATTTGAGCCCTGCCACTTTTGTTCATCGGCACCATCGCGGATAACTGTGTGTTGCTTCCATTCCTACATTTTGGCCGAACCCCCAAGTGTTGTCCTGCAAGATGTCCCTTACCAACTCACTGCTTTAGCAGGCAACGACGTCAACGTTGTCGCCATAACAGCTCGTGACCAAGCTGAAGTCTTTTGGTTACCCAGTACAGACAATGCCAGTTTGCGAGATATTACGAGATCAGATCTTTTGCCTGACCACGCCGACGCATCTGCTAGGTTTTGGCCTCACACAGTGACATTACCGACATCCATGATCGTCCCTTGTGGCAGACTAAGGTTGTTACCCACTGAATCAACAATGGTGACTCTGCGCCCATTCACCGTCGGCTTTACCACGTGTCCGCATCAGAGCGAGAAGTAATTCAGAAAGAAGGGGCCAAAATTCCTGCGAAGAACATACCTAAACCATCACCTAGCCCTTGGGCCTCCCCCGTGGCGTTAGTACGAAAGACGGCTCGTGGAGGTTCCTTCCTGGATCAAGTCCGGCGTACGGCCAAGGCCAGTGAAACCTTGAACGTAGGGCCCCCCGCTATAGAGGCTCAAAATTCCACTTTCATCTTTCCTTTGAACAAAAGTCCACTCTCTCTCCTGTCGTTTCTGCATTGATGACTGGGTCATTCGGCGTTTCGTCTTCAAGAGTACTCCTACTCAGTTGTCTACAAGTCAGGACGCCTCCACCTGGACGCCGATTGCTTGTCCCGCTACCCTGTTGACCAACCAGACGGTTCGGTCATCGAGCCTAGCCCCAGCGTCATGTCGATGGCTCAATTTATTCAGATTGGCGACGAGCAACGTCATGACGGCTCCTTGCGATCACTCATTCACCGTCTAGAATCTGCCCCTAACGACATGTCACTGTGCACATTCGTCCTATTAGTCCTCTGAAATGGCACACTGAACCATCGTAACTTCCATACTGATGACCATGAGCTACTTCTGGTCATGCCTGAACATTTGCGTTCAAAGGTGCTGCATGAGCGTCACGACGAACACACTGCCGGCCATCTCGGCGCCTTTCGCATGTACGCCGCTTCTTTTAGCATGCTCTAGCCCGATCCGTTCTACGTTGCGTGGCTTCCTACGATAAATACCAACGTCGGAAGCGCTCTCCATCCCTACCGAACCCTTTTTCCGTGTTGGTCTAGACCTTCTCGGTCCTTTTCCTGAGTCCGACTGTGGCAACAAACGGGTCACCGTTGATATAGACAATACAGCCAGGTATGCCACCACTCGAGCGCTCCCAACCAGCACTGCTACTGATGTTGCCGGATTTTTCGCCCCGTGATGACATTGTACGCCATGGCGCTCCTCGCCGATGGCCTACTGATCGTGGCTACACATTTCTGTCCCGAGTAATCGACAATATTTTGCCATCTTCCTCGACGCATGCACAAGTTCACCACTTCTTACCATCCCCAAACAAATGGCCTCTCCGAGCGCCTAAATCGCACCCTCTCGGACATAAACGTCACACTCTGCCCAGGCGGCGCTGCGAAAAACGCCGCCACCAGCGCTCTCATCGCCGCCCTGGCCATAACTGGGTAGTGCAAAGAGAGCCGTCCCCAAGCGAATATATAGAACCACCCCTCTTTAGTTGGTGTTGAGGCGCGGTTTCCTGAAAATCAAGGACCTGGAAAGCTTATTCCGCCAATCCACCCTCGCTTCAGAAAAGTAGGAAGCTCATCAAAGCGAACTGCGGGTACAGCGCAAAAGATGTTTCAGTTATTTTGGCGTGCTGCTGCTCGCAAGTGCAAGCAAGCATCGCATGACATCGAGTTCGAGGCAAGCACTCCGACGGGCGTTCTGTAACGCCCAAATGCGTTAAATTTGGGCATACACATAATGTGAGAGCGATGAAGTACGTACACGAGCAATGCATCTCACAATCAGTGGTACGAAGCTCACTTTATCAGGCACGAATGGCCCCGGCGATTTTCGCTTTTGCAGTTGCATTCTCCATCCATCTTTCGCTTCCTGTGCCTTGAACTGTTTTATTACGCATCCTCGAATGTTCTGTTGACGGTTGTATTCCGTTTGTATATACTGCAAATGGGGACACGCGCGTGTCCACTTTATCGGTGTACAACGAAAGGCAAAACCATGGCCTCCGAGATAGCTCCGGCAATCGCGGAGACCACGGGCAAGAAAAACCTGAAGGTGGTCACGACCAACTTTTAGCTATTGACTTGTATGACGCGCGTGTTAGCATTTGCTAGTTAAAGCCGGAACTTTGAGCCTTCAAAGCGTATCTGCGCGATGCTGTGTGGTGACGAACATTTCAGATTATGGGTGATTGCGGAGTGCACGATGTTTATCGCGCGCGTCACCAGTCTGCATTTAACTGTTGTACGGCGCGCACCGCTGTCAGAGGCTCTGCTGAGCTTCATAGTCGAGGTTACCACGGTTCTCCGTCAAGGCTACTCAAAACAATAACAGGAGACCTACATTATAACACATGCGACCGGCTGTGGAACGCGAGTAATTCGCTAACCCAACACATTCGCAACGACCCGTATCCAGCGCTCTCACCGTTCTGCTTTGAGCGACAGCTACGGAAATCGGTAAAACTGAAGTCCTCCGTGGCAATTCACAACGCAAGTCGAATGAGGCCTTTCTTCGTAGCGCGCGGAGCTGCTGCGTCTGCTCTTGTTTTCGCCGTCGTACTGGCGAGTGATCCAACAAGCACTTCGTGGCGGTTCGGTTGCGCGTCCGACTAGCGGAGATACATTCGCAGCTCTTTTTCTGAGGGTTCAATGCGCAAACACACCTAATATTTAGCTCAATCGTCGTTTCGCACTCGCCAGTTGCACCTGTTTGCACAGCAAACTGTGCAAGGGAGTCGGACTTCGCACTACCCAAAACTGCTCCGACAGGTGGCGCTACGTGTCTGCAAAACTCCAGAGTCTGACGTCCATGCTCTCAATGTATGTCTCATCTGACCCCTGAGACCTGGCGGCTACCTCACGTGACATTCGGCTTTCAATACATCGCGTCATGACGCCGCCGGTTATTCACCTTTTTATATGCTCTAATGACGTGATCCTACGTTCCCACTAGGCTCCCTACTTCCGGCTACTACACCTCCGCCTAGCGAATACGCACGTGATGCTATCGCTCGTGCCGACCACGTGCGTCAAATCGCCCGCTCTAGGCTATCGGCTTCAGAACAACCCAGAAGATCCTTTACGACATCCGGCATGTCGACGTTCCTTTCTCGCCCGGTTCCCTAGTTCTCCTGTGAATGTCCGAGTGTGTCGTGTTGGCTCATCAGAGAAGTTATCACAACACACGGGTCCTTATCTTATCATGCGCCAGGTAACGGACGTCACCTACGAGATCGTTCCCGTCTCTGAGACTACCCCGCCTGCAATCGCACCCAGTGACGCAGTGCATGTCAGTAAACTAAAAGATACCGTCCTCCTTCTAAAGACAGGTGTGCACCGAGATGGTACTTTATGCCGCCGGGGTAATGCTACGTAGCTATCACAATCCAAGGATCAGCTATTCTGCTTACAGAAGACGAAAAACGAGAACTGGCCTTTCCGGAGTACGTGCTGTACTTCGTCTTGGTCAATGCTGTGCGCGCCAGCGTAAATACAGTTGGAAATAGTCACGCCTCGTGTCAGTTTACGTAACAATATGAAGCCTGGAGTTATGGCTCTGTAGGCCCACTTTTCATACTTGAAGAGCACAAACCTATGTCGTGAGATTGGGCGCGGCTGTATTACAATGTAACGATTCAGGCTTCATACATAGTCCTAATGATGGGAAATAACTGCTGTTTTAGGGGCGAAGCTCCTTGGGGTGTGGGTATGTCCCTCCTCTGTAGTATGTAGCAGTAGTAGTAGTAGTAGTAGTAGTAGTAGTAGTAGTAGTAGTAGTAGTAGTAGTAGGTAGCCACGTATAGTGGGATGTACCCACTCCACGTGATAAAGATGACGATGACGCCTGATGACCGTGAAGAATAAGCGCGTTCCAGTATAGTGGAATGTACCCACTACACGTGATAACGATGACGATGACGCTGATGACCATGAAGTATAAGCGCGTTCCAGACCACACATTCTCTTTCTGCCATGGATGAAAACGATCGTGAACGCGCTCTCGCCCTCGAAAGGAAAAACGGCAACGCCGACAACAAACGTTCCCCTGAGCTTAACGACATATATGAGGAAAACAAAATCAGGGGAACCCCCTCCTTGTGGTCCGTAGTGCTCTTGAACAAAATCATCATCTACCCCATATGTAAATAATGAAACATTGTGTATATACTGTATGTATAATCACACCACACCCCCCGCGTTTGTGTGTCAGGCTCTTTGTATGATGATCGGAGTGGGCAGAATTTACGGGGATTGACGGTTTACCAGATTACCTCGGAGCTTCGCCCACTCATCATCATTCACTTCGTGGATATGGCGTAATTTTTAGTTTAATCACTACCACCACTGCATGCTTTCGCCCCAGTTATGAAGTTCACGAAAACAAAGTTTGAAGCTTTAATTGATTATTTTCCTGGGCCATATATGTTCGTCAGAGGCGTAAATAAGCATAATACTCGCACTACGACACGAGAGCGATATTAAAAGAAAATATCCTATATTCAACAGGCGCATATTTTCTCAACAAAAGCAGCCTACGTACTACGAACTTGCGCATGAAATATACTCAACGAAAATTTTCAATGTGATATACGGTATAGTAATATACCGCTTCTCGAGTGTAACTTTGCCAAGAATTAAGGAAGTGGCCACGTTTCAACAAACGTTAGGTGCAATAAGACAGGATGAATTATACCAATATATTAACTGATATGACTTATGCACATGCAAGTGTGAACTATTGTGGGAAATAGTCAAAAGACTGAATGTCAGTGCTTCGTTGACAATGCTGTGACGTGTTTTAGAAAACTTGTTATTGTGGGCCTTTGGTATATCGTATTAAAAGCATTCCTTCTGTAGAACGAAACGAGCGTGTGTAACTCAGCGTTATGGGTTCATGTGTCACAAACGCAATGTAATAAAAAAGCAGAAGTTCGAAGCGTTGGCTTCAACAAAACGCCGAGTTCAAAGACTTTTCATCATGTGCATTGTGGCATTTAGGCACCCAAGCCGCTGACGACCTCAACGCTACATGCTATTCTATAGATGCTCAACACTATATAGCTATTCTTTTACATACGCTCTAAGATAGTGACAAACATTTTCAGCGTCATCTGAGCCACGTGGCTTATTGTTCATAATATTCTTTTTTTTATTTTCAGCACCCCTCCTTTCTGTATCGACCTCACTGTATCGGCTACAGGCGAATTCCGCTTAGGCCTTTGTGGACGTAAGTTTCACTAGCCTTACAACGTGTTTTTCTCTACGTATAACTTACTTAATGGTATCTACTGGAATGCTTGAAGTATTCAGGCTCAAGTTGCATCAATGTGCCGCTTTTACTTAATACGCGGATAGTGTAAATTTTGAGGCAAAAGCACTGGCGCATGTCGCTGGCACCACATTTATGTTTAATTTGCACAATACTGCGTTAGCGTGGGCTGCCAGAAATAGATAATAAAATGCCGCATTGGTTATCAGGGCATGACCGTACCTGTCAACATTTTATTGGTCCAAATGTCGCCGACACAAAGTGATTCATTCAAAAACATTGACTACGGGTGCCACCGTAAAGCGTGTGCATATATGTGCGATGGATGTACAATACGTATACGTCTGCATGCCGATTGGCATGCCAGCATGAGAATTCCCGAAATATAGTTTAACTATGGGTATAGTTGCTCCTCTGAGCTCAAACATATAGGACCTTGTAGGAAGATTGGTACGATTTTCATGCTATGAGTGCCCTGTTTAAAATGAAATATCCTCAATACCTGAAATACTGTGAAGGTACTTGCTTGTTGCGTCTGATTGTAGTGTTTTATTGTTTGCATCATCAATGTGACCTTGCGAAGCATGGTATGCATACGGACCGGCAAACATCTCCTGGGGCTTTCCGAAAATTCCCACCCCTGCTTTCACCATAATTTACTTGACATTTGATTATCCATATTAGAAAAATGCTTACTCTGCAACTCGGAAAAGCTTTAAACGCGTCCGGCGGCTCCGTTGCGATATTCCATTATTCCTTATACTAATGTGGTACGTGGCGCATTTTATCTTTATATGTGTTTGCGCGATCAATCTCTAGCAAACACACAAACATCATTTAGTGGTGGCATGCAACACAGCTTTCTACACACGATATTATGTAATGGCGTTGGGAACGTAACATAAGGACAACAAACGGTCGCTATGCCGTATTGCTCCATCTCTGCATTTGTCATTCATCAAAGTTACACTGAGGCCATGTTATTAAAAGCTACTCAACTGCATTAGATTTTGTTTGCTCTAAATCAAGCTCCTTAGCTTTTCTATTTTTCCTGCTCTCAGTACTATTTATATACTCAGCCTAAATTTAAAGGAACAAAGGTGGTACCAGGCCAGCCATATGAGTATCAAGAATTAGACAACACTATATTTTATGGCTTCACTTACAGCTTTTGTAAAAACTAATCTGACGAGAACCATCTGAATGCTTCATTACTGTAACTGTGCAATAAAATTAAAATAACTATACCTTCGTTTTGCTCACTTGGGATATACAGTGTGATTGCAGGGTGCGCGCAGTCTTAACGCACCCAGCAGGGGAAGGGGAAAGAGAGTGAGATGAATGCACCGTAATGTTGCTACGATAAGATTAGTGCGGGTGGGTAAGGGGGGCATGATTAGTAGAGACCGGATTATAGGCAAATGCCTATTTTTTTCCTTGCGTTCCTATCGTGCCACTTTGATATATGAGCACGAATTAGGGGTTAGGGAGGGCTTTTATAGTGTTTTTATAGTGCCTATAAATGCCTATTTTTGGGGTTTGTGCCTAAATGTCTATAAGTGCCTATAAATGCCTATTTTCCAAATGGGTGCCTATATGAACACTATTTAAACTCAAATTTTGCTTTCGAGTACAGTTTGAGACCGTAATTCATATTACCGGGGAAAATTGACGCTTCGGAACTTTATGGGGTGCCACAAGTTAGTTCCCTAGTTCAAAAAACTTCCGGTAAGCAACCGAGCAGTGAAATGGGACGCGCCGGCCACTTCACCCCACCGCACTGACATGCCGCCAGCGGTTGGAGCAGGGTGAGTAGGAGAGGAAAATGCGCTATTTCTGCAACCCTAAATGGGAGCACGTCCCAGCGTATACAGTGCAATGGGGAGAGGAAAATAAAGGTGGCAAGAGGAGAGGATAAAAGAGCTGAGTGGCGTTCGTGGCCGAGGACGTGGAGGGCGGCTTTTACAGCCGGTTTTCCAGTCCAGTTTTCCCAAGGAATTGAAGCACCTCCTTGAAGACGTGGGTGTGGTGGGGGGGCAGAAAACAGTAGGTACCTCTGTGCAGCAGCAGGAAGATGGAGAACGAATGCGAAACCATGCATGGAGTGCCGTCAGGGGAATGTAGAGTGCAGGTAAAAAAAATCAGATGTGCATTTGGGTTTTGTTTCGTTTGTAATTTACTTCTTAAAGGGTGCTTCACCAGGTCACATAAGAAACTTTAGTTAAACACTGGAAGTTGTTGCGTGCCCAATGAAGAGCTTTATACCACAATAACTTTTTGATTGGTTCATTACGAGCCGCGAAAGCATGATGCTGGTGGGTGAGCTTGAAACCTTTGCCACTGGCGAGCCAAATTTCTTCCCTGCCCTCTTCGGTATCGGAGGAACTCGGAGCCGGAAGATCACACGACGCAGACGCATGAACACGTCATACGCACGCAAGGTTACACTGGGTGCGCTTGACATGCCCAAGCCAGGTCGTGCACACAAGCGGTGTTGTATCGTTTCAGCGTTCTAGTGTAGTGCCCGTTTGTGTGGGATGGATCCCTTTTTGCGCTCGAAGAGGCTGGCATGGATGATGTATCCTTACCACGACACAGCGCGTCGCACCGCTGGAACTGCTGTAATAGACAATGTATCAAAAACACGCCAAGCGTTGTCAGGGCTGGCGCCGGCACGACGCGGCAACGGCGAGAACACGGACGCAAATGAAATAGAGGTAGCTTAGTCTCGCATCGCACTCGATTCGAAGTAAAATAATAAATAAAAACGCACACAGATTCCATTTGTATGTTTTAATATTTCTACAACTTTCATTGTTCTATTCAAGCAACAGATTGCACAAATTACACATGTCGCCTCGAATCATTCTCGCAGTGTCACGTACTACTCTGACGTACGCAGGACCAATCCTTATTGTACGTCACCTCCTCCATATTGGTGCGCGCGCCCGTGAGATCAAGGGCAAGCGGTGTTTAGTCTGGCATTTCACCTCTTTCCGGGGTGCGTAGCGTTGCAAATCTTGGCAGACGTGATCGTTAGCGCCCAGTGCATGCATTACGCTTGCCAGCTCGAAATGCTCAAACCTGGTAAGGGGCGCTTTAAGGTGTTCACAGACAGAGGATAAATTGACCCTGCGCGATTACCCCAGGGCCAATACGAGGCTAAAAGACCCTTCATGCCTTTTAGCGGTCTGGATATTATCTCCTGGGCTGCCCATCGCAGCCATGCCGAAGAGAAAGAGACCCAGGAGCGTGTTTATTCGACGGCGGACACCTAACTCACCAATGCTGGACAATAAAAGAAGAGACCGTGTTCTGGAATTCGTGCGGGAAAACGGACAATAGCATGGCGAGTTAAACCATTGACGCTTTGTGCCATCATAAACTATAAAATTTGTTTGCTTTCCAGTTGTAGACACAGGAAAGCAAACCTTTCTTTGAAAATTTGAGTTTTTGTAAATTTTTATTTTGCCTATATTTACGATTTTGGGGGCCTAAAACTGTGTTTTGTCTGCCTGTTTTTGGCGCCTAAAACGCGATTTTTTAGTGCCTAAAAATCCGGCCTCTAATGATTAGACATGTGTTAGACGTAGGGCGTGGGGGGGCTGAAGCTGTGGAGTAGTCGCGGTAAGGTAAAGGCAGTAGTGATACTTTCAATAGTGCACGACCGTCATGTTTTGAGATACTATTAGCTTCACTCGTGTGACCCATTTTATTGGCTGTCGCAATGACGTCACAGACAAATGTTTCGTATCGTGAAGAATCGTCGTCGTTAGTTGTTGAGAGACTTTATCATTTATTGCTCTTAAAGATGCAGTAACAGAAAGAAAATTCGTAATCAAAATTTGCAGAACACTCGGGAAGTTCCGGATGGCAGCGAGCGTCTTCCATCTCGAACTAGCTTTAAAGTTGGTCGAATTGGTACGGAATCATCATCTAACAAACTGCGCAGCAGGACAGGACACAAAGAAAGAAAGAAGAGACAAAGAAGCGCAGATGGCACTCGTTTGTCTCTTCTTTCTCTCATTGTTTCCTGTCCTCATGCGCTGTTTGTTTGAAGATCTCTGTTGCGCTACAAAGAAGCCTGCTGAAGATCATTTGCAACGTGCTCCATGTTGACGTGAGCTGAGCGACCCGTGTTGATCTCGAGGTATCTTTTCTCTAACGCTATGAATCACCCTTGCTGCTTGTGGGCTGGCAAATCTTGTTATTGGAGAGATGTCAAGCCGCGACATCATGTGCCTAGGCAAGGCAACCGGCGAGCGTTGTGGCTGCAGCACATCTGTGGTACATAAAAAGCATCGGGCTCTCCCTATCTAATATGCACTGACGGGCGTTACCGGATCGTCGCCAGGGTGAGCGCTTTTGGGACGGTGACTTTCGTCAAAACACTACCACCCCAGTACACGTATTTACGCCCATGATTCCCGTTTCTTCGGACACGGCTAAGCCGAGACAGTGAAGCGTGGCGGTGTGCGGGTGTGGACGGGGGAGGAGGTGAGGGGTATAATCATTGTGCGCTCAGGTATATGGTGTTTCAACACAACAAATCCAGCCTTAGCAGACAGGTCCTCAGGAAAATCAATAGACCACGCAAGGAATTGTAGATCATGACGTATAGCGTCTAATGAATGCTAGGGCCTCTTACCAGGGGAGCTATTGTCGAACTGCTCACTTAGGGGACTATCCATTTCGGCCGTGGTTCATTGGGTGGACCTTCACGAGCAGCGCGCCCCTTCTTTACGGTTCTTGTTTCGCGCCGTCATTTTTGCCTTCACTGAGCTTCCACAACTCTCTACACAGATGAGAGGAACGGAATGCGCTTCAATGTGGCGATTGCAGCCTCCTGAGATCCGCTCTTGGACGCGCGAATCTCGAATATTGTACATTAACTCTGATTCTGTGAATGCGTTTTCCCGCGAGAACGGTTTACGCGGTATCTCGTTTTACGCACATGCGCGATTACGTCATGGTTTGCCGATTTTTCAGCAGCAACTGAACTCGCTGGGATGACGTCAGGCCGAAGTTGACATGTCCATTGGATGGACAGTTCCGTAATGAATTGTTCCCAGGGCCTCTATTGTGGCTTGCTCAACTGCACAGGGAAAGGGAGAAAAAGGCAAAAACAACTGATGAAACATGATGAGAAAAGCAAGGTGGCATGCATATGTATAAAAAAATAACTTGACAAAACGGAAGGTATAAAATCTCCAGTCCAAGGCCAGCGCCGTCAACGTGCGCTCAGGTCCATGGCTCCGAACAGCAACATAAAATATTGTTATTCTACCTATAGTGCCGACCATTTGCCGTAATCTCTACTGGCTTCATATTAGCAACCGAAACTACTTTTTAATCATTGTGCGTTCTTTCTGGGAACATGATTTTTATTTAGAAAT
This sequence comes from Rhipicephalus appendiculatus, assembly GCA_030522465.1. Lineage (NCBI taxonomy): Eukaryota > Metazoa > Arthropoda > Arachnida > Ixodida > Ixodidae > Rhipicephalus > Rhipicephalus appendiculatus. Next base: position 24,748 of record JALIZH010014739.1, read on the forward strand.
AATAAGGATGAAGGGAGCGCTTATAATTCAGAATATGTTTTGTTTTGCTATATTACTGAATATTACATATTCGATTAGCTTGTAGCATTACATATAGGTTTTGGCGTTATTTATTTTATGGCCGGCCTTAAGCGAGCAGGAGTCGGTCTACATGTCCTGCTGCATTAGTATTGCCATTTTTCATATTTGTTGGATTATAATTTAGTTATGCCAAATTTTCAACTATAAGTAAGTTCATTCGACGAAATGCAGTCAAACACATTTGCTCGACAATTACACGGATTTCACTTTCTAAATTAAATTTCACTGTACTCCCACACCAGCTGTATGAATAGTAGCATGCGAATGAGCACAAAGAAGCCTTATTTCTCGAAGAATTCATAACGAAGAATTCATTTACGTCAGCAGTGCAACAAATAATTCACATTCGTATCCATAATCATATGATAATTGCTTTATTGAAGAGTGAACTTGCTCCGTTCCATTAACTTATTCAAAATTTGGGGTTCTTACGTTGCTAAAGAGGTATTCGCACGGGGGAGAAATCCATGGGGTATAAAGGCGGAGCTTAGCGACGCCAGCTGACGTGAAGAATTCCTCGCAGTTCTCCCCCGCTCACACGGACGAGGCAAACGGAGGGGGGACTCCACCTCCCCCTGCGGGAGGTCAGTGTTCCCAGACTACTCGGGTGGCTTGTACCGCCGCATGTTTCATGTGTTGTTGAGGACGAATGTGCAATGCGGGCTTGGGACATACTACCAAGCGTGGAATTAGGCTTTTGAGACGGGCGCTGCTACTGCCTTTCGCAGAATGCGCGTAACACTTCTTCGTAAGAAATACCGGACGCTGCTGTGCCCGTTGGTTGGGTCGCCAGCTGTATTTCCTGTGCTGTTGTTGCGGCAATTCCGGACTGAACAAACGGGTCGTTCTTCGCGAGGTCGTTAACGACAGCATTTTTTAAATTTTTTTTCTCTGCTCAAGAAATTGTGCCCAACAACTTTTGTGTCAGTCAACTATATGGTTCTAATTAGTGAGGCTTTGCTCATGTGGTCGAGTAACAAGAATCGGAAATGAAGTTAATCATATCGTGGTTTTGGGACGTTAAACCCTATCAAGTATTATTGATTGAAATGAAGTATCTTTCTATGTTCGTCGCGTTGTGTTAAAAATGCAGTTACCATAGTTGTTTTTTTCACGTGAAGAGAAGAGACTCTTGATGCTTGACAGTGATCTGAATAAGCGTTATATCAAAATTTTGCAGTGCAACGAAACATGCACAGATAGCTGCTGTCTTCCCTCCGCAGAATCAGTGATCAATGGAGCGGAAAAAATGAAATCCTCGTTCTGCGAACGTACGGCACCACTTGACGCATCAATCGCGCTTCCGGCTGGCCTGTTCATAGAATTTTTTATCTAAAGTAGAGTATATGCATAATGGGGGAACAACTTATAGCTCCATAAACCGAGACTAAGGTTTGCACTATGTTTGTGTTCAATGCAGATAATTTTGCTCATTATAACTAGGAAATTTTTTTCGCTTCATAGAGCTGCAGTTACGTATACCAGGAGGAGCCTTCTACATGAGAAATATGTAGTCTGCAAGACCAAGCGACACTCCATCAAACATCTAAACATCTAGAAAATTTGTGCGAGCGTATTGTTTTAATTGCTTTTCATGATTTATATACTACAAACATGCGTTATGCTTTTTTTCGTTAAGTCGCTATTTCGGGAAAACGGGTAACGTCGGGTTTAAAGCACTCAAGGAAACGGGCAACGTCAAAATGGTCATCAATATCACCAAATTCGAAAACAGAAGTTAATATCAGTGACCGGTATATGGGCCATAGTGGGTGTGGCGCTCTGCCATCTGCTTGGAAATCACACCCAGAATTCATGTTCAGCAGGCCTCGGACAGGGTGTCCCATAAGTACGTATATTCTTAGACGATTGAGAAAAGAAAAAAGAGGCATCGTCACTAAGTTTTGCCATTGCTACCATCGCGGCCGCCGTTGGTGTGGCCAACGAACACACGAAGCGCTGGCAAAATAGTTGCCTCATAAGAGCATTTGCGACAATGGGGCCAAACGCCAGCCGAAAGATCCGCTGTCTCCCCCACCGCCCTGGGACCGCTTGTCTTGACCGGTCAAAAGGTTACCCCGTCTACCCCGAGGAGGCGCGGAGAGGCCTGCGCGCACTCGCTAAACAAGTGACGCCATTCTCACGTGTTCCGCAATCTCCGCCTCTTCCCCGGGGAGTTCTCCCGCGTGTGAATACTCCTTAATGGGGGCCAGTGACATTTTAAGCGCCGTTTCAAAACAGCTAACACTTTCATTTCAGCTTTAATGCGTTTATTCCCTATGCTGCTCTCAATTCCATGAGACGTTCTGAATGCGATTAGGAACTACAGGTCCAAATATGCATATTCCCACGTGCATTATTACTGTTTTAATCACAGTAAGGATGGATTGATTTATTGATTGTCTTCCTTCAGCCTATCTGGAGATTTGCATCTACGAATATTTCGGAAACATGCTACGCGTAAATGCAGTTTAGGGTCATGATTGCATTTCCTCGATAGAAGTGATAACTTAAAAAAACCGGCAGATCCCACGCACTGTGGGAATCGGATGTAATGCGAAGCAGCCAGCAAGGAACAAATCATCCCGTAAATATCATGCGTATTGTGATTTTCATGCTCCCACCTATCATCTATGTTCGTTCATACAGTCACGTCAGGCAATACCAATTTTGGTCTATATCAGGCTAGCTGAACGGCCGCGAGTACACAGTGGCCGTGGCATGCAATTCATGCTGTACATGACATTGATGTCACGATTTTAATGTTACCATCTGCCATTTATGTTAGTCATACAGTCGCGTCGCGTAATACATTTTTGGTGTATATGAAGCTAGCGAAACAGCCGGGAGCGCACCATGAGCGTGGCATGTAAATCAGGTTTTACATGACATGGATGTCATGATTTTCGTTTTACCATCTGTCATTTATGTTCGTCATACAGTCACGTCACCCAATACCAAAAATTTGGTACATGTCAAGCCAGCGAACTGGCCGCGAGCACACCATGAGCGCGGCAATCGTCGTTCTGTACACGACATGTCATGATTTTCATTTTACCACATATCATTTGTGTTCATCGTACAGTCACGTCACTCAATACCAAATTTGGTGTATACCAAGCTAGCGAAACGGCCGTGAGCACACCATGAGCGTGGCATGTAAATCACGTTGTACATGACTTGAAAGTGACGATTTTTATGTTACCACCTGATAGTTATGTTGGTCATACAGACACGTCACGCAATACCACTTTTGGTGTATATCAAGATAGTGAACTGCCCGCAAGCACGCCATGAGCGTTGCACGTAAATCACGTCGTACATGACATGCTTCCCATGATTTTCATATTGCCACCTGCTATTTTTGTTCGAGATACAGTCACGTCGATTACCACGTCGCACAGTACCACATTTGGTGCGTATCAAGCAAGCGAACTGGCCGCGAGCGCATTATGAGCCTGTCATTCAACTCATGCTGTACATGACATATCATTTTTTATAGTACCACTTGTGAATTATATTCGTCATACAGTCTCGTCGCGCAATACCAAATTTGGTGCATATCAAGCTAGCGAAGCAGCCCTGAGTGCACCATGACCGTGGCCTATATATCATTTTGTACATGACATGGATATTATGATTTTCGTTTTACCATGTGTCATTTATGTTCATAATACAGTCACGTCACCCAATAACACGTTTGGCACATGTCAAGCTAGCGAAACAGCCACGATCGCACCATGAGCCATGGCACATATGTCATACTATACATGACACGCACGTCATGATTTTCACATTACCAGCTGTTATTTACGTTGGTCATGCAGAAATGTCCCATCATACCAATTTTGGTATATATCAAGTTAACGTCATGGCCGCTAGAGCACCACGGCCATGTCATGTAAACCATGCCGTGCATGACAAATAATTCATGATTTTCATGATATTACCAGTCGGTTATGTTTGTCATACAGTCATGTTATGTCATACCAATTTTGGTATAAATCCCATTAAGCGATACGGTCCGGAGAGCACGAAGTAGTAGGCGGCTAGATAGATAGATAGATAGATAGATAGATAGATAGATAGATAGATAGATAGATAGATAGATAGATAGATAGATAGATAGATAGATAGATAGATAGATAGATAGATAGATAGATAGATAGATAGATAGATAGATAGATAGATAGATAGATAGATACGCTCAAAGGCACCGAAGTTCGCTAAGAAAGGCTTCGCATTTAAAAGAGAACGTGTACTATAAAGAAACAAAAGCAAGGCAGAGATTCAGAAGATTTCGTCCGTGTCTAACGTTCACTCGTCTCTGAACGCCTTTTTTGTGTGTGTTCGTGTCCTGTGTATTCACTGGTAAATTCCGTTTTTAAGTTCATCATGGAGCGACTGCCCCAAGAGCTAGCGGTTATGTTCAAAAGCCACCATAGCGAAAAAAAGAAAATTAAATAATGCAAATAGCCGTCATAAGTTACGCGAAAAAGCCCTTACATCACTGTGACTGTTAGGTTGAAGCGCTTCAACCATACAGCCTCACTCCCAGATCGTAACCCCAAAGAGACCTCCGTTGTACGAGCTCGTATTTGTGGTGCTATGTTAGGCCGCTGATGTTGACGAAAGAATCGTACACTCAGCAACAGCAGATTAGATCTCATGCTTGTCAGGTAAAGGTAGAGCCACACGTAATATTTCAATAATGAATGGTGGGACATATTACTTATCTGAATATCCTTTTCTTTTTATTGCGATAGCAGTTATATGGACACTCTCGGCTGGTTTTTGCTGTCGCCGTCATGTCCCGTATATATATATATATATATATATGTATCTATATATATTTATAAAAGCCACAAAGAAAAATAATTTTTAAAAACGTCTCCGACGCGCGGCATCGAACGAGGGCCCTCTCGCTCCGCAGCGCTCGGCGCTAACCGCTGAGCCACGAAAGCGCACATCCTTCAACGCTCAAACGGTGAGCCATTTATATACAGCGTGTTTTCAGCGTGTTTTCTGCATTACTAGCGAGATGGCGCCAAGAGTGCGCTCGGCGGGGCTTTAGCTCGGCACCCCGCTCGTCGCGACGCGCGCGCTCATGCGCTCATCTCCCACGCGTACTTCGCCCCGTGGGTGGTAGACGCCCGTGCGCGCGCGCGCTTATCTCGCGGTGAGGGAGAATTGTACGTCTTGGGCTTTCGCCGGAACGATTGCGTTGTAGTTTACCGAGTGCACGATGGTCGCTTCGCTCGCTGCAGTCCCCCCCCTTTTGCAAAAAGAGCAGGCTTTTCAAACACAGCGAAGTAACAACTGTGACACTTGTTAGTTCGCGCTCGTCTGTACTTGTGAATACGTTTCGTGCGTCGTTTTTGTTTGAGCAGCGCGTTAAGTGTCGAGCTGTGAACGTTGTCAGTCCGCTCTCGTCCTGTGCGTGTCGTTTTCGTGCGTCATGTGTGCGTCAGCAGCGCGCTGCACGTTTCGATCTGCTTGCCATTCATCGCTTGACATTCCTATTTATTGCTATCGCATTCATTGCTTCGCCTTGTGGCAAAACTGTGACTTTTGTTTCATTTCAGCACTTGGAATTACAAACACAGCACGTGTGCTCTACTTTGACGGCCAAGGCTGCATGGTTACAAGCCTGGTTCTTTTCGCACAGCGTCGTAAGTACTGAGGGCAAAAATATTTTGCCTATTATGGGATATACTTCATCTTAAGCGTCTTCAATATCCTCTTAATTTTATATTTTACGGCGAACGCAGTAAAGATGCCAAGCAGACCCGATACCGAGGAAGTATTGTCTTGTTGGATTAGCGATGAGAGACGATCAAGAATTCATCGTCCAAGAAATCAATCCCTGAGACGGAGTAAACGTCGGTGTCATTGCAAATGTAACAGGAAACACTCATGAGAGGCTCACGTGCGCTCTGTAGGAAGAGACGAAATGCTAGACGAACGACACGCAGCTCTGCTTCTAACTCTTTAATTCGTCACAAATCACAGCTGCTGATTTTCCTAACACTGCTAAAGCGCATCACGTTCACTTTCCAGAAAGTCGTGCACAGAAAGGCGCTCGTCATGTTAGCGTCAGTGTCGAAGCCTCTATGAAGTATAGATGTTCCGCAGCTAACTTTTGTATTCATTATTCTTCTGTGCCACAATCTTAATAATAACAGTTGGGAATTTTACGTGCCAAAACCACAATTAGATAATGAGGTACGGCGTCGTGAAGGTCTCCGGAAAAGTTAATTATCTGGTGTTCTTTAACGTGCGCTGACATCGCACAGTACACGGACCTCTAGCATTTCTCCTGCATCGAAATGCGACCACCGCGACTGGGATCGAACCTGCGACCCTTGGGTCAGCAGCCGAGCTTTGCCACGATCTTGTGCGGCGTCTAAAGACGGATGTAAAATTACTCAAATCTGTGCTAGCTGGTTAATGCATATAAGTGGCTGTTCTGGTTAATGTATTTATTTTACTTATATGGAGAGATTAGTAAATGCGGGGAAGTTGGCGCTCCTTTGCTATCTTATGCTGGGATTGAACACAGAATCTCTCGCTACAATGAAAAAAATCCATTTTTTCAGTTCACTGTACTAAATTGCAAATAACTGCAGGGCTAGGACAGACTAAAAACCACCATGAACAGCTCCAGGATATTTCCACCATTGTTCTAGATGCTCGCATATCTACATAACATGTCGGATTCACTTTTTATTGATGTTCTTCAAGACGTACACGCTAAAACAGTTCTCACTCCTTGTAGTGTTCTCCTTGTCCATCATCTACCATCATCGACCATCATCTACCTTGCTTGAGTTTTCTTTCTTGAAAACATAGCGCCCGTCATTTTCCTATCAAGAATACCAATTCACGCTGAAAGCGTTACGCCGTGCGCGCATTGAAAGTACCGGGCGTTGCGTTAACGCAAGAAGAGGCACACAAGACACATGTTCGGTATTGCTGTGAAAAAAAATAAAAATTATGAAACCCTTAAGCTTCGTCCTTTAAGAGTTGAACGCGATAGCGATATCCTTTCCCTAGTGCGTACTTCAACCACTCAGTGCATACTTTTTATTGTATGTTGTTACTCGAGAAGTTGAAATTGTGGATTCCTACAATCTAATCGATAAAGTTGAAAGTGGCTTGTGTCAATGGAGCTTTCGCAAATGGCTGCATTCTGTGTAATGGGTAGCATTCTTTAAACCACGAACAGTTATGCGCGTTAAATGCTTTCGAACTTCACTCTAAGAAAAAGTCGAGTATTTTGGGAGTACTTCTGCTATACAACAAAAAATTTACACCATCTTCCCAAAGGGAACCCTGATGGGACGCGAAGCAGCAGCGTTGCGCACGGGTGGCGTCACGGTTTGAACGGCGCTAACGCGGGTGCTGCGGTGAGCGCTGGAAGATTCGTTTGAAGCGATGGCTGGCGTAGGTTTTGTCGTTGCGTCAGGCGGCAGCTGCGGGCGCTGCGGCGAGCGCGCGGCAGGCGAGGGAGAAAGTGACATCTGCGCGCACTGCGAGGGGCGTGCCGTCAACGCGCAGCTGCGGCGTGACCTACTTGGCACCGCTCCAACACCTGTGGCGAGGGGAGCGCGTTGCGGCGCGTTCGTACGGACGCACGGAGGGACAGCGTTACACAGGCTAGTCAAAGAGCTGCTTCACGCATCTAAAATCGTCATCTGGCTTGCTCACGTTTCCTCTCTTGAAAACGCGGCTCTCGGCACATTCCTATCAAGGGAATGCTATGTCACGCCGATAACGCGCGCGGCGTTCGTGACCAGGAAGTGCCGGGACGGCGGTGATAACGCCGGAAAGTGCGCGGGGTAGATGACGATTATATTGTGTAGCAAAAAGACACCCTTTTTACTCGATTATTTTTTAGAGTGTCGCTATGCACCCACTACGTGATCTGACGGGAATAATCGCAGTAACGTCTGTGCCTTTTGTAATGGGTGGCCGGCTTTAAACCATGAAGTCGTTTATGATAATCACATGTTCTGGCGCCCGATGGCAATGTACGCTTGTACCACGCAAATATTACTGCGGTATTACATGTTGTATTGTGAAGCATGTATACAGGACTCGTGAAATACAGGTAATTTACAAACGCACGCGTCCTGTATACACAGGACGCGTGCGTTTCTATGTTGTGAAAGTTATTTTCACTGCATTTCCAAGCAGAGGAACTTATTTTCACTGTATTTCCAAGCAGACGCGTGGCTGTGTGGTAGAATACCTGCTTTGACACGCAAACCGCATGGTTTGATCCTCACTCGAACCCGGAAATTTTTATTTATTTTATTTGCATCTTTCTCGATTTTTCGGTCACGGACAAGACGATGATTTTTCGCTCACAACCAACGACGCCGACGCGGACACCGACACCGACGCCGACACCTACGCCGACGCCCCGGCATTTCTGCGAAACGAGCTCTTTAACGCTGTCGCGTTAAAAATCGTGAGGCCTTGCACGGAACCCGCCGCACATTCATAGCGAAAGCTGGAAGAGCAGCCGTTCTAGAGCCCTTTATAAAAATTCTAAGGGCTACTAATACAAGTACAAATGCAAGGGTACCCGCTACGCCATAAGCCAGCTTAATTTTTGTGAAGAAGGAAAGCGCCCACTATGTCCATTATTCGTCATTCCGCGGAGAAGTGAGGTAACCGCTACGCATCTGCAAGGCATTATGTGCACTATGTTAATGCCGTGGCTGATGACGTTGAAGAATTATGACTGAGCCCTTTGTAACGAGTTGGAAGCAGTTTGTTGATGCTCTGGCTGGCGACGATGAAGAATAACGACTGAGCCCTTTGTAATGGGTTGTAAGCGTTAAAAGACTCACCCCTTACGCTATTCGCACACCTGGTTGTTATTTTACTCTTCTACCCCGTTATTTTAACTATGTTGACCCGACTCCTTGCCCGACATGGCGCCTGTATACAGTCTTTTCGCGAAGGAGTTTCAAGCACCTCCGTGGCTCTGTGGTAGGATACTCGCCTGCCACGCAGATAGCCAGGGTTCAAATACCACGCGATGTTGGCTTTTTCTTTTTCACTCCGTTTATTTCTAATTTTGCGTGATAGCGGTTACGGACACCGGCGGTGCCAGCGGCGGCGACGGACAGCTACGCCACCAAAATTGGCTGTTGTGATCTCTTACGAGTATGGGCGTTCCGTCATGTTTTGTTTCGCAGGCTTGGAAGTATTATTAAAGAGCAGGACAGCCTACTTATAAAAATAGTCATTATCTGCGAACTTAAGTTCACTGAACGTGACGCAAAATATACAGGGTGATCAAAACTAAGATTTAAAGGGTTTTCTTAAAATTCAAAACTGAGAGGTACGTGAAGACCACCTTTGCAGATAAGTTATGCATCCAAGCGAACACAAAGAGAGATGACTGTTATCGGTCTCATCCACCAAATTAACAAATATTAACAAATGAACTTTTCCAGCGATGCCAGTAAGTGGTATGTAGGCACTGAAAAGTTGGAGGCAGCCGTGCTTCTACCGAGTTCCACTAAGAATTCTTTTAACGCGTCCATGCTCCGAGATATCCCGCTTTAAATGTAATTGCGGTTCGCATGATTACGCATGCAAGAGAGTCAGGTATCCTTGAAATGTTTCTCCCTGGTGTGATGTGCAGTCATTCCTTGTTATCGCCAGCCGGTAGTAAAAGGGTAAACGCTATCAGTTTTCTCTATGTCTACGCCCCATTGTCAGATTAAACGTCGCACCCAACCGCCGCGGCACATCAGGTAGGAGCTCTGCGCCAATCCGCACTGTCTTGCATGTGTAAACCATCGGAGCCACAGTTAAATTTTTTAAGCTCAATATTTCAGATCGTAAACATGTTAAAAGAATTCCGCGAAGTAAAACGGTGTAGAAATATGACTGCCTCCAACTTTTCCATACAAACATGCCCGCTTGCTAAATGCACTGAAAACTTCATCATTCAAGTTAAATAAATTGGGCGGCTAACAGCGATAATTATCACCTCACTTTGTGTCCCCCCTGGATACATAACTTGTCTGCAGAGGTGGTCTTCTTATACCTTCCTGCCCTGAGTTTTAAGACAGTCGTAAAGCTTAATTTTGACTACCCGCTATCTGAACTACATGGAATATGGTAAAACAGTTTTACTGAATGAACTAAAAACTTCATTCACAATAGCAGTGTTCTGGTGCTTTGAATGTGCTATTCGGAGTTGGCTTATTTCGAAAATATTGTGATTGAATTTTTCTTGGCCATGTCCCCGCTGGAATGTAGACACAAACAACTGCAACTACAAGTAATTATGTGGACTTTCAAGTCGTGAAAGAGACATTATGGGTGTTCATTGTGAATGAGTAAGCTCGCGCAGCATATCCCCCCTGTCACTTCAAGTGAATATCGGTTAATTTGTTTCGTGCGATATTATGCGTCTTTCATACGCTCTTGCGGTGTGAAAATGCCGGAAAAATGTAATGTGAGCTGCGAAATACACCACAGCTTTTAACTTTCACTGACACTTATTCCTTCAACTTGCGGCAGTGAAGGTTACGTACAAGGGCAATTAGTACAATCATTGCTTCATATAACGGGGGCACTAGCTGCAAGCGTGGTAAGCATATACCTCGTTTATGACAGGAATACGCCTACTTTTTGTAATCTTTAGTCATACTTATTAGAAACATCGAGGCAAAAATGTGAATGCGAATAATAGGCTGCTGACAGACTTATTCTATAACAAAGAGTCTGTCGGACTCATTCATCTATTTTACGCGGAGAAGTTTGTTACTGGTTAACACGTCTGCTTTGAAAATCAGCAGGCGTTGCAAGCACGCCTACTTTGTTCAAGCCGAGTAAGAAGTCGGGCAGCAGCGTTGTCTAGACAGTTCATATATGTGTTTCTCCTCTGAACTTTTCAGAATGCTTGATGGGAGTAAAGCCTGAATACAAAGATAATGTTCCAGAGGAATGTGTGAACCAGTTCGACCAGCAGTGCGGTTCGAAGAAACGCCTTCTTTATGACAAAGACCAATGCACCTAATGACAATTATACAGATTTCTCTCTGGCAGCATTACCACTACCTGAACTGCAGTGTTTGCGTGCTAATTGAGCAAAATAAAATACTTGACCTATAAAATATATTTCAGTAAACTTCGAACTTCCATTCACCCAGTTATTATATTTAAAGTCTCCTATAAAAGAACATGCCGTAAGAGTGTTCGTTTACGAGGAGGCAGCAGCCGGGCAGTCAAAAGACACCGAGTACTATCGCGCTCACGCTCGCAACCCGGCTATCTGATTTGCTAGAAGTACACGTTGCTGGGCTAGTCGGTTCATGTTCAAGTAGAAGCCACATTTGTGGCTGTTTCGCGCGAGGAAATAACGAAAGAAGGGGTCAAGGGGAGCGCAAACTTTCGCCTGTTTATTCCAAACCTAATGCAGCGCAATATATCGGTGAATGAGCGTGAATGAGCGTGCGCAGGAACACGAGCTCTCACTAAAAGGTAAAGATGTGGCACATTTGCCGGCCCACTGCAATTCACACAAGTGTGAGCCATACCTGAATAAAATTCAGATTCTGGGAGAAGCAGGGACACCACAGTTCGAGAACTGTTGGAAGCATTTCACATAAAAGCATGAGGTTCATTATGCATCGGTAATACTTCATTGTTCATTTCGCAGGCAGAGAGCATGTTCTTGGATCGCAGGTTGTGATTAAGATGTTATCCGATCGATGCGTGCCTTTCCTTCTGCGCATGTCTATACCTATGTATTGCGTTGCACTAAGCGTTATCTGATCGATGTGTGCCTTGTTTTCCGCGCATGCCTTTGCCTATATATTGCGCTGCATTAGGTTTGGAATAAACAGTCGAAAGTTTGCGCCCCCCTTCACCCCTTCCCTCGTTATTTCTTCGCGCGAAACAGCCACAACCGTGGCTTCTACTTGTATCTAATTTGCATTGCCACGAGCGTGGACTATGCGGCTGATTTGAGTGTTTCCTGCATTTTGTAACGCACACGCGCACCCCTGGGAGAAATTGGTAGCCATTCAGGCGGTCTACGACGTAAAGACGAGTACACGTCGCCTTAGCGTTTGAGGCCGTGGAGTTCAACTACGTTCACGCAAAAGGACGCGTATCAATAGGTATAGTTTTTTTCTCTTATTTGGTCGACTGGAGATGCATGTTCAGCGATCCGGTACGGTCTGATATATGCTGGGATCAGTTTAGTAGCCATTCCAGTTAAACAAACTTCGAAAGAGAAGACAAGCGTGTCGGTAGGAAAGTCCTGGTTGAGATGCTCGCCGTACATGTTGTATATACGGCGTCCAGCCCAACCAACTGCTGTATATGGTGTACAATTTTCTGATGTTGATTATCGCAGATAAACGCGCTGAGCAAAGGGTCGCATTCATCCGTAGGTACCGTGGCGTACGCAACGGGAGCTCGATGTGATGTACCAGACTGGCAAGTTAAAACAATAAGTACGGCATGACAACAGAGGAGAAAGGAGTGTGGAAACACTGCGATTTGATCATCCTCGCGTAGCCGTAGTTCTGAGTACATAAAAAAACGTGAGCTCCGTTCCACTTTCTCACATTATTTTTATTGACATGGCAGGGGGCGAAGTGAGCATCCGGTTTTGTGTGTTATATATCCTGGCAAAGACGCCAATACGTGTCTCGGAGGAACCAGTCTTTGGCTGGATGAGACCATTCCGGCCTTGAAAATTTAATTTAAAAGTACCTTACAGGAATTTCAAGGAGAGCATTCAGTAAGGGGCGAATGTAAGCATGCGTAGAGGACTCGTGCCTTACTTTGAAAGCCGGCACTGGTGCTGGCCTGACCACCTTTGCACACATACACTTTGACATAGCCATTGACCACGTGGAGGTGCTTCTCTTGAAGGTTGTAATCCATATTGATGGACCTGGCATGTGATCACATGAAACATCCAAAGGAAACTTCGGATGTGCTGCCTAGTCAGTGTGGTATTTTTGTAGAACGCAATGAGTACCGCGTCCTCCAAATCGCGTCTTATTACCATGCAGAATACGTGTATGGCCAACGTCGTCATACGACACGAAACTGTTGGACCAGCTCGAGAGCGGTAACCACAATTGCGTTGTTCTTGCAGTACGTTGTTCCTTGCATATGCGTTGTTCCGGTGTATTCCTACTGCGGTACAATGATGTCCTTGTTCCCGACACCATGAAACCCGCACACGGGCAAGGCTTCAAGTCTCTTACTTCACGTCTCCGACTTACTGACCCAGTCGCTGTTCGCGAGGGCTGAATTTTCTCTTACGTCCTCTATGTGCGTGTTGAGCGATTGCCTGGTGTGACACGTTTGATCACTGTACTTTACTGACACCTTGGGTGCAAGTTATCGTTCTCTGTATTTGCAGAGAAAAAATTAGGACAGGGGTCTCAAACTCACATCAGCCAGCGGCAGTGGCGTAGCCAGGGGGTGGCACAACGGGCAAGTGCCCGCTCCTCCCCCCCCCCCCCCCGAAATTTTTTTTCGCCATGGCATACAGAGTGAAAAATGACCATTTCAAGGAGGTGCCCCCTCCGAAATCAAGGAGGTGCCCCCCCCCCCCCCGAAAAAAATTTCTGGCTACGCCCCTGGCCAGCGGGCCGCAGTGACGCAATTTAGTCCCGCAAGGGCCGGGATTATGAAGGAGTTAAAAACGAGGGCGGGGGGGGGGGGCAGTTTGTCAATATTGTCAGCCAACGTTACCATTAAAAAAAAATTTTTCCGATACCCTCTATACGCGTCATTTCGGAAGGAGATTTAGCGCCAGGATTCTAACATGTCGATAGCGGTCGCCTAAATGACTAAACTCTCGACGCCGATTCGGGAAATGTAGTTTTTGTTTGACGGTTACGCTTCAGCACATGGCGACCACAAGAGGTGCCTCACTAAAGCAATGCTTCAGACCAGTCATGCCTATGTAGCACACGTACATAGTTATTAAGAGAATAAAAAAATGTGGGGACGAAGACTGTCATGTGTGGGCCGCGGGCCGCGTGTTTGAGACCCCTGACTTAGGACATACTGTAAAGGTTATTGCAAGTGTTTTTGCAGCGTGAATCTTCTATTTGTGCAGAAGTTGGCGTTTTAATTATTGTACGGAATAAACAGAATGACTACTAAGCGACTTTAACCTGTGCCTGAATCATTTAAAAAAGAACGTTAAACAGCTGCACTCATTGGTCAACTAAGTTGGGAAAGACTTAACCGACAAGTTCAAAGACTACTTTACTTGCCTTGTTAAAAGTGAGCATGACCCTAGCGTTCTCGATTGCGTGAAAAATGAAGCACATGATACCGTGGCACTTATCGAGTGTGATTGCGACGAAATATCATCCGCTTTTAGCCGTATGAAAACCAGCAAATACGCGGACGCTTTTGGTCTGTCAACGAAACCTGCACAACATGTCCTTGATGCCATTTGCCCACTCCTAACGCATATGGATAACTTCTCGCTCGCTCTGCACCGGTATTTTTCCATCAGGAATGAAATGGGCGAAACTGATTATTCTTCATAAAGGGTGTGCTAAAGAAATCCTCCGTAATTATAGGCCCATATTTTTTTTACCCATTTTTTGTAAAGGATTAGAGCGAGCTATATATGTGTGTTTGCCAAACATTTCGAAAAATACGGGCTAATAACCAGTATACAGTTTGGTTTCAGGTAAAGATCATCTACTGAAGTTGCACTGCTCAAAGAAAAAGATCTTATTCTTCACACTATCGAAAACTTACTAATCACTTTAGGCATATTTATAAATTTCTCAAAAACGCTTCATACAATTAACCATAAACCCTTCTTTTAAAACTTCCAGCTTATAGTGCACGAAGTATTTCATTGGATGTAATGTCCACTTTCTTGCGTGATCGTACTGAATATGTGGCAGTCGACATCACTCGTCCTGTAATATAGTCAAACATAATGTTCCTCAAATTGGCCTGCATGGTCCTTTCCTATTCATTATCTACACTGATGATTTCATGGAAATAGACACTGTTGTTCAATATATTATATACGCAGACGACACGAACTTTATTTTATCGGGTAATAATGCAGATGATTTAGTGAAACAGGCCAATATCATCTAAAATAACTTACACTCTTGGTATCTTAAAATTACCTTCTTATTAACTCCAACAAAACTAAAGCTCCATTTTCCAGAGCAAAACATGAAGTTCTTTCTGTGAGCGCCACTTTTACCTTTGGAGGAAATGTCATAGATATTACGAACGTCGTTAAGGATTTTTATTTCAATGAAGTCATGTTCTGGGGATGTTCACACGGAACATCTTCAAAGTAAGCTTGCCCGTATAGTTAGGCGTTCTGAGAAAAGTTCAGCATTAATTGCCACTAAAAGGAAAGCTGACATTGTACACACACTGTCTGAATCGGAATTGAAATACTGCGTTTTGGTGTGGGGCGGCACAATACCGAGAAATATTAGTAAACTGTTCACACTGCAGAAGAATGCGCTTAGAGCGGTTGCTGGCGTGCCTTAGAGAACGCACTCTGAACCACTGTTCGTAACCAGTAGTATCATGCACTTATCCAATATGTACCATCATCGCCTTTTGCAGCTATACCAATCGCAGATAGAACACGGCATATTATTCTTATCTGAAGTCGCTAATCTCCACACCAACATTCTTTACTACCCTACAAGGCACCGCGAGTATTGGTAATTGCCTGACCCATATACTAACACCGGTTTTTGAATCGATCAACCATGCATTACCTTCTCTGCTTAACAAGTCTGACTTATTTCATATCTCTATTCATTAACTCTCCTATAATTCTCTTGGAAACTTATTTCGTTAATGTGTGCATTCCCCCGCCACTATATTTTGTGTGTGTGTGTGTGTGTGTGTGTGTGTGTGTGTGTGTGTGTGTGTGTGTGTGTGTGTGTGTGTGTGTGTGTGTGTGTGTGTGTGTGTGTGTGTGTGTGTGTGTGTGTGTGTGTGTGTGTGTGTGTGTGTGTGTGTAACTTGCATTTAGTGTATTCTGAGATATGTTCTATTTGTAGCATTGCTCATTTTGTTTTTCAGCGTGTTTTTCTAGTCTTCTTTTTTTTCCCCTGTGTTTTTCATGCAACATCATTAATGCTGTTTCTGTTCCGTGCGTACCGCAGTACCAATGCATCCTTGGGGTGAGGGAGCATCGTCAAGCAGCGAATGAGCAGTTTTTTATTGCGATAGCAATTATATGGACACTCGCGGCTGGTTTTCGCCGTCGGCGTCATTTGCCGTATATGTATATGTATATATATAACCGGGCCCGCCCGTCATTCGTGAGCGTGAAAAGACGCGAGCGGGGGGGGGGGGGGGTCGCTCGAGCGACCTTCGATTTTACGAGCGGGGCACGCGCGTTATCTCCCCTTCTCGGCGGCCGACAGCGGACGGGGGGGGGGGGCGACGTTCGATTTTACGAGCGCGGGCGCGCGCTTTATCTCCCCTTCTCATCTCCCCTTCTCGGCGGCCGGGCCGGCGTACCCTTCTGCGTGCTGCGCTCTCAACGCGAAGAGAATTCTCTTAATCAAGCGTTTTCTAGAGGAGATCGGATCCAAAAAGAGTTAGCTGCCAGCCTCACTTCGTATAACATTACAATTTTTGCTATCGCATTCATTGCTTCACCCTTGCGGTGAAACTGGGACTTTTTTTCTCCTCAACCATGTATTTGTGTATGCATGTCTGGAATAAGTACGCAGACTCAGACTAACCCGCGTGTTGAAAGACCAAGGAGAAAAGAATTTGTAGAATATGCGACACCATGTTTGAAAGAGCGCAGAGCTCCGAGGAAACAAAAAAAAGAATACTGCGAGGAGTGAAAAACATCAAAATTAAGAAAATAAGTATTGCAAATACATTGTAATCTGTTTGGTGGTTTGGTAGAAGCAAACAGGTCGATTAAAGGTCTGTGCTCTCTGGTTATCTTACGTGGCATTCGACGAACAATGGGAGTAGTTCCTGGCAGGTTATGATACCGTGAGCAAGCTTGACAACAAATAGCACATCTGCGCAATCTCGTCGGTAGCGAAGTGACAGCCGAGACGAAATTTCAACAGTACAAGAAATAGATAAAGCGTAATTACTAGCGAAGGGGTGGATATACAGGGTGTTTTCAAAAATGTGTCCAAAAATTCTCCATAAATAAGAAAAATTGGATATTTTCACGCTGATTTCATAATTACTTTTTTCTGTGGCGGCAGGCATCTTCAGCTGAGTAGAGGCAATAGTTACGACCGTAATTAAGAAAATTAGGTTAATTCGCTCGTTTAATTAATGAATGCAGGTGGTCGGGTCAAATGGAAAAATTCTGGCCCTTCGTGCGAAGAGCCTGTTGCGGCTTGCAGATTTCACAAAAGGATGGCGTCTATGTAGTTACGTTGCACTACTAGAATTACGTTTAGCAAATAAAGCTTACTTGATCAGTGTAGAGGAGCATCTAAACACAAACAATTTTCAGGTCAATATCCCAAGCTTGTGTAGTCGAACAGATCGCCTTATCAATCGCACGGATCACGTTAGCAGTTTGGGGCACAGAGTCTTGACCTGTGACTCTGCGTGCAAAATGAAAAAGGCATGTCACAAATAGTTGCAGTGACGTTTCACTTTGTCAACGCGGGTGGTGCGCAAGCGAGCGGCTGCTCGCCTCACGTGCTTTGACTGTAGGGTGTCTCTTCAGGTTAACCAAGATGGCTTCGCCGTCATCGATGCTTGGAGGGAGCGCACGGAGCATGGCATGACTTTCCACGGTCATTTTCAAAGCCGGTTCCCAAATGCCGTATTGGCCGCTATCGAAAAGACGCCGCCGAATTGGCATGAATGATATCCGAGAGGATATCAACAAGAGAGTCTCTGAGTGTGACATTACACGTGGTAAACTCTCTTAGGGCAGCTATGGCAAGCACAGATGCGAAATAACCACTACGTCACAATTCCAAGATTCTGCCAATAGCGAAGTACCCACTACGCGTCTCTTAGGCCATACGCGCACCGTACGTCGTTGCACATCTTATAATTGATGATGGAGTTGATAACGACGATGAATTATGGCTGAGCCGTTCGAAATCAGATGGACAGCTTTAAATCACCCGCTCGTTTCGTGATTCACATGGAATGACACCTAGCCCTATTTTAGCGTCTGCCACTAAATATTTCATAGATTCATTGCATACTTCAATTTGCAACATATAGAACTCAAACTACAATGGGTCGGACAACAACAAAAAAAGTCACAGTTTCGCCACAAGGCGAAGCAATGAATGCGATAGCAACAAATTGGAATGTCAAGCGACGAATGGCAAGCAGGTCGAAACGTGTAGAACGCTGCTCACGCACACATGACGCACGAAAACAACACGCACAGGACGAGAGAGAACTAACAACGTTCACAGCGCTGCTCAAACAAAAACGACGCACGAAACGTATTCACAGGTACAGAAGAGCGCGAACTAACAAGTGCCGCAGTTGTTACTTCGCTGTGTTGGAAAAGCGTGTTCTTTTCGCAAACGGGGGGGACGGCCGCGAGCGAAGTGACCTTCGTGCGCTCGGTAACTACGACGAAATCGTTCCGGCGAAAGCCCAATTCTCGCCCCCACCGCGAGATAAGCGCGCGCGAAAGGGCGAACGCGCGTTTACGCCCCACGGGGCAAAGTGCGCGAGAGCATGAGCTCGGGCGTCGCGACGAAAGGGGCGCCGAGCTATGGCTGCTATGGCCCCGCCGAGCTCGCCGAGCGTGCCCTTTGCGCCATCTCGCTGGTAATGCTGGAAACACGCTGAAAACTCGCTGTATATAAATAGCTCGCCGTGTGAACGTTGAAGGACGTGCGCTTTCGTGGTTCAGTGGTTAGCGCCGCGCGCTGCACAGCGAGAGGTCCCTCGTTCGATGCCGCGTGTAGGAAACATTTTTCTGAATTATTTTTCTTTGTCGCTTTTATAAATATATAGATACATATACATATACGGGACATGAAGGCGACGGCGAAAACCAGCCGAGAGTGTCCATATAATTGCTATCGCAATAAAAAGTACAATTAAACAAAAACACTTGACCTGGGCTGGCCACGTCAGGTGTAGAACAGACAAGCTTTGGTCAGTAAGAGCAACGAAGTGGATACCATAGGAAGGGAAATTAAGCCGAGGGCGGCTGCGCGTTAGATGGAGCAGTAAGTTCGCCGGGAAAAAATGAAATCACCTCAGCAGGATAGGGCTGACTGGAGATCACTTGGAGAAGCCCTCTTCCTGCAGTGGACATAAATAAGTTGTAAATGATCATGATGGTGATTACATATAACCATATAGTGCACTGTAGATAACGCCATTGTGCCTTATTTCTCCTCTGAACTCGAAAAACTACGCAGCTTTACGAAGGAGAGCCCTACAGCTATAGAAGTGCCCACGTATATTCGAGCCATACGTAAGAGCTCACGAATTGATCCGTTGTCGTATGAATAATTTCTTGTTACTTACAGAGCTTCAGAAGATAATGCAGCAGCACTGCAATGATATAGTGGTTTCTTCTCGAACTATGGTCGCTGCTAGTCGTTCTGTGCCTCGTTCACCGTTCTCAATCCACCCTTCAATCGGATGCAGACAACACCAAGACACTCAAGTACTACGACCACGACGATACTACTCCCTTCCTGAAGAAGACCAGTGAACGCTACCAGGGTTTCACCAAGCTCTACTCAATCGGAAAATCTGTCGAAGGTTTGTACAACATATTTTTAGCCGCCATCACGAAGACCGTGGGCTCATGAAGGAGCTCGGAAAATTTTTTTAACTAAATAGACGAGTGGAATGGCGTGACGTATTCGTAGTTGGCATCGGCCACGGTTTCTTTTTCTTGTTTTTTGGAGCCCTGAGTTCTAAGGTTTATTTTTGCGGTTTGGACACAAATCGGTTATGAATTTTGAGCAGAGCATCCTCTTAACCTGTCTTCTTTGATTATCTCTTCCTTTCTTTCTCCCCCATTTACAGTCGACAATTCGTATCACCCTCGAATAAGATGAAAGAAGGGCCGCCATGTTGGCTGTAGTTTCACTTGCAGTACAGCAGCCGAATGTATCGTCAATAGCAGCATTTACGAATGCTGACAAATGGAAGATCTTTACCTCCACTGTATCGCAAACAGGCTCATGTGTTTCTTCACTCTTCCGCCCGGGTTTATTCAAATTCAAGACTCGTGGTTAAATGGCTCGAAAGTCGCGGCACGTGCCGTAACCAGAGTTGTCATCAGACCTGTCATGGACTTACTCATTCGGTTCTCAGAGTGAAAACTGATGAAAACATGCATTGCGTCGTCCGTGCACCCCTTACGAGCTATGGTACTGCGATATTTGCATGCGATGGCGTGACATGACGACGTACTCAGGATGGTTCTCTAGGGCTGTAAAAAAAATTTTCCCATGAAGCTTAAATGCGTATTAGGCAGAAAAAAGAAATGCTTCTTTATTGAAGCAAATAGTACTTTGAAATAGATACTAATATTGATTTCATGTTATGTCTTCTTCTGAGTTGAGATCCCGACCATGGTCTTTTAACTGATAGTATGTCTTTCGTTTCAGTTCGTTGAAACTATTTACCCGGAGTAAAAGTGTATACTTATCAGGGTTGCCGTTGGTGGCTACTTTGCGCCAAATTGGCTAATTTAGTACACTGTATGGCTACGAAAATTTGAGGTTGGCGCCATGGCTACTTTTTGGCTACATTGAACTTCTGTTTAGGCGCCTTTAGTAGCCAATTTTCTTATTATTTGCAGGTAAAAGAACAGGAAAGCCTAAATATCAGCCACTGTTTTCCACTTTTTAGTCCCGTAACCTAATGAGCGCGCATGCATTGGCTCAAGCAACAGGCTCATGCGCACCAAAGGAGCACCCCACAAATAAATTATCAGCACCAAGATGAAGCTGGTTTGTTATTATGGTAAATCTAGTAATCAATCTAGGTCTGCGGCTTCAAGAAAAAACTGCTTAAACGTTTAACGTTCCCACTGAGTTGTTGGCGGGAATGCTCCAAAATTAGGCTACCCTGTCTCTGGGAAGAACTATCCTGCATAAATAGATACAGACGCACTGAACTTAACTAATACGACGTAGATGCTGCGCCACGGGTACAAAATATGATTTATCGAACTAAATATCAGAAAAAGCAAGGTTATTCGTCTTCCCAAACACTAACATTCTGCCTATTTACGCCTTGAAAAGCATTGCATTTTATAACCTGCGACTTTATTGCTATGAATATATATGCTACATATATAATGTATTATTAACAGGAAGAATGCGAACTTCTTTCTGACTCCCGCCGAACTCCTAACATATGAGCTACGAAATGCCGCCTTTCCGCTCCCTCTCTAGCAGCGCATCGAAATTTTCGCCGCTTGACGTTATTTCATAGAATATACCAACGAAGCGTCCTCCACGACCGACTTATTTTGGCATTATGCTTGAACCCTTTGATTATCGCTCTGAGGTCATTCTATTCTGCAAAACCGAAGCTTACTATTCTGTTGGAAGTCTGTTCATTGTTCTTTTTTACCCATTAAATTCTGTTCACTTTTTTCTTAGTGTTTTATGCACACTCCTCAGCAATGCTCTTTTCGGCCTTGCGTTAAATAAATACATACATAAATAAATAAATTAATTATTCCTTTTCCGCAACTCCCCTGTGGCTAGAACAGCAAGATGGAAAGAAATATTGTCTTATACCTTTGTTTTTGCACACCCAAATTCATATTTATTTTGTAAAAATTCTAGTCATAAAACCGTTTTCTTGTATTTGGCTACAAATTTGGCGATAAAGTTAAATTACATGGCTACTTTGGCTGCTTTTAGCTTGAATTCTGGCTCCTTTTCAAGTCTGCCCAACGGCAACCCTGATACTTTTCTGCATAGGACTGGAGTGTCCCCGGGATCTCAAGATCCTTCATAGCGTTGCGCGCATAAAAAGAATTCGGCTGTGATGAGCTGTGAGCGAGTTTTTGCACCTTCACATATCCCTTGCTTATTAATGCGGTACTTCTTCTCTCTTATCTTTTTGTTACAGTTACATTAACGAATAGCCTTCATTTCTCTTTATTTTACTGTCCTATGCTATGTTACCGGAACATTTATATCTGTCCTCAACAGACAGTGGAGGAGCGGACGACGGACAGAACAGTGTTGAGCAGTACACTGCTTTAGAAAAAAAAACAAAAGAAAACACAGCAATCTGCACATGAGGGTGAGATTGATGAAGAATATAGTATTTATACACATGTAAACCCATGCGTCAGCGGGTACCGTCTGTTTGCGTGCATAGCTGTTAGATGCGGTATTTGTTAATAATGTAGCAATCTGTTTTCCCGACGCATGTAATGCGACCCAATCAGTCCCTACGCAGATACATGGGCCTTTTTGTCTTCTGCGCAGTTACTGTTTTTCTTTTTTGTCTTTTTTTTTTGCGCGGAGCTTGTGTATATAATGCATTTCCACGCAATAAATCAATGGTTGCTAGATCAGTGTCTAATCTGTCGTTCTTTCAGCATCCCGTTTTAAGCGCTGTTTTTTTTTTCGTCCCAATTATGTGCCAAACCGTTCATTTAAGCGCACTCCTGTGAGAACCTCATCTGCAAAACCTTTTTGCTACCGCTATTTGTCATGAAAACCAGACTCTGTATTTCTATTTGTCGACGCGACGTGGGTCGGGGATGCAAAATAAATAACTACACAACAAAATTAAGCTTTCAGAAAGCTTTACAATTATCACCACTATGTGATACCCTCAATAAAAAAATATGCGAAATAGTAAAGTGGGGAGATGTGACTCACGCGCTGTGGTTTTATTCTTCCTCACTCGACTACAGGGCGTGACTTGTGGGTTCTTGCAGTGATCAAGGAACCGGATAATGAAAAAAATTAGGCAGATCCCAAGTACCATGGGAATCCATGTTATGCGAAGCATGCGGCGGTAAGGCGACTGGGTTGTAATTGTTTTATAGAGCGAACGTTACGAAATGACGCTAAAGATACTTACAAATGTTGAACGCACAGACATGTGTTGAACAGTTGCATATCTATACAATTGACGTTAACCCGACATGACTCCTTCATCATGGGAGTACATATATAATGTTTTTTTAAAGTCAGATAGCCAGTAGTGCAATTATAATTGTCGTTTCACCAACATTACACCTGCATAGGGTCTTTTTCCAAAGCAGTTTTGACACCTGACGTGGCTCTGCGGTAGAATACTTCATTGCCACGCACAATGCTTGGGTTCTATTCCTGCTGCGACTCTGATTTCTATTCTTTGCATTCGTCGGGTCAACGCCGCCGATGTCAGTTTTTTTAACGCTCTCGCATTTAAACGAGCAATATTTGGCCTCGCCGTTCCTTGGTAGATATAAGTCGTCAAACACCTGTGGCTCATACCCGCATACCGCGGCCCGGTGATGTACGGGTATGAGCCACACATGTCTGGAGAAATTAGTTTCACGACGTACGCGACGGGAGTTTCACGTTAGTCAAGCCACGACCACCCAGACATATTCGTCAAATCCTCTTACCCTCCCACACTAATTTTGGTCGACCTCAAGTTAAGGAGGTGATCACGAGAGCACCCAGACGTTTAACGTCTGGGTGCTCTCGTTAGATAGATAGATAGATAGATAGATAGATAGATAGATAGATAGATAGATAGATAGATAGATAGATAGATAGATAGATAGATAGATAGATAGATAGATAGATAGATAGATAGATAGATAGATAGATAGATAGATAGATAGATAGATAGATAGATAGATAGATAGAAATGCTCAAAGTGCTTGCAGTATGCAAAGAAATGCTTCGCATTTAATACTGCTCAAGCCCAACGTCAAGTACGTTGCCAATGTGCACGGCGATGAGGTAACTGTACTTTTTTTTTCTTTATTGTCGAATCTGTTCATTTTTTTTATTTTCGAAAGTCTGCCCTTGGCATAATAATTTTTTATTCAAAAATACACATACAAATTTGCTTCTTGTATAAAGTCAAGTAATGAGCGGGGGGTGAGCTCCACAAATCCAGCGGTCAAAGTCCGGTGGTCGGCCAGGCCTGAGGCCTGTTGCACGAAGGGGACGACGACGGCTTAATTGCAGACCTGCGCAAATCCACAATAAATGTGCGGCAGTTACATCGCCGATTGGGGCGTCGCAAAATGGGCACGATGTACCATACGTGCCGCGGTACTTTTGCGCTAGAAGGGTGGTCACGGATGGGGTAAGCGCAACCCCAACACGAAGCCTCCGCAACGTAACTTCCTCTCGGCGGGTTAAACCACAAGGGACGTCTGACCCACACGGAGGTATAAGAGCTCGTGTGGTACGTCAGACGCTTTCTTTTTCCCGAAGCATCTGTCCTTGAGCGCCCTCAGGAAAATGCGGTAAAGGGTGCGGTGTAACTTGGGGGTGGGTTGCGAAATCAGCTTTGACAAGGTCCGGCAAAGCGGCCCCAGGCACCCACTGCACACGTATCCGCACAGATGCGGAGGAAGCAAGATGGTGAATACTATCCGAGAGGGACGTAGACCGATACACTCGTCGTATATCGTGGATAGCTTTCGTCGAGTCCGTACGTTTGATGAGCTGACAGCATCTGTCAGGTGGAAGAAAAGGTAGCAGCGCTGCCAATCCGTCACGTATGGCGGCCAGCTCAGCAAAGTGTGCCTGTGGTCATATTCGTAGAAAACCTCACCTTTTGCTCGGAAGAATTTGCTGCAATATCTTCTTAACAATAGATGCTGAGTGAGCGTTGCACAGTGTGTCCAGAATCAGGACAAGTTCGACTGAAATTATTTCTGGTTGGTTCGCATAGATTAAACCGACACAATAAGACGTGAACGCCAACAGACTGAGTAGTGTGTATGCATGTATATGAGGTAAGACCACGATAACGAATGGTACGGAGTTGAAGGCACTGGTCATGTTAGCCTAGAAATGACAGCCTCAATTTTCAGTAAAGCTTTCGCTGCTTCATTTCATAAATATAGCGTTAAGTGCAGACATACGCTCCCAGGTGCTCCTTGGTAGTCGTTTTCGCTTCCAATGTAGGAAGTTGGTACTGATTGTTTGTCATTGAAAAAAGAAAGAAAAATAAACTGTGCAAACCTTTTAAGTGAAACTTTTGAATACTCCTCGCAACTTCTTTTAATGCATTGCTAAACGTTGAAGCATCTGACTAAAAGCACGAATTACAGTTGGTATGTGTCGCTTTGTTATCTTATTTGATGGGCGGGTTTGCGCAGGGGTATACCAAAAATGAATCAGTCATTTAAGAGATAAAGGTGCATGTTAATAGAACTTGCAAAAGCTGCACATATATTTGAACAAGAGACATGATCCAGATGTTTTCGGAAGGTGCCCACCGTTCAAGAGCTGTGGCATCGTCCAGCGGGCACACCTCTGACGGGCACAGCCATGGTTATGCGCTGCATGAAAATTCACTAAAACCTTCAAAACCGCGTTCACTTTAATATTAACCAACTTGATAATACTCGGTAGTATTTATATAGACTGAGCCATTTCGCTCAATATTTGCATACTCTTAGATGCTACAGCATTAATCTACTCATTAGTTAACGCCTCAACGCTTATAAAATGACACTTCCGCGAGCTCGCTTGTTTTGTAAATTTTCCAATAATTTTGTAATATGTGCTTACAACTTTTAAAGGACCTCCTAATATATTCGTATATTTCGCTCAACCGCTGCACAATTTTTACCCTTGTATATTGCTTGATCACTAAATCTGTATATTGCGGTCATCACACCAAGCTGCTTACCTGGAAGGCCCTAAGAGCATTGCAAACATTGAAGAGCGCTTCGTAGGTGACTTAGTGATAGTAGGTTTTGTAAAATGGTAACAGCTTGTATAACCCGAGAGAAAATGATTTTAAATTTAAGTGCCCTAACTCTGGACGGGGTAGCCGCGATACACCAGCCAGCTAGATGTCATGTTCAGTTTCCTCTTGAATTACGTTCGAAAGATCAGACAACTGTACCAGGGGGGATGAAACTTCGCGGTTTTTCTGTCCCGTGACCGCAGCGATCCTAATGTTTGGGGGCTGTACTACCTTAAAAGCATAAATGAACGGTGTTGTTCCAGTTTATATTTATTACCAGGTTATTTATTAACTCCGGAGTTTTTAATAGGCAGATTAACCTAAAGGTTGCAGTTCGAGGATGGATGGATGGATGCTATGAGCGTCCCCTTTATAACGGGGTGGTGACATGTCTGCCACCAGGCTCGAAAAAAAAATTGGGAAAAAAAACTTCCTTGTTTCATGTTGGCCTAATGCCTTATCTACATTGATTAAATCTATGTTATTATACTTAAAAAAATATAAATTCACGGTCCATCTCTCTACCTCTTAAGGCAGAATGACCTTATTTTTCCCCATTATTTATTTTTGTACTTTATCTCTACTTTTCTGCCACCAGTACTCTAACCGTCTCTTACTTCTTTCTATCGCGGACGTGTTCAGCTTACCATTGTTGTCCCTAAAACCCAAGGCTTCATGTATACTCGTGCCCACACGTATACCTGGGTGAATATCGCCACATTCAATCAGTACATGTTCCATCGTTTCCTTAGTTCCCCCCACAGCATGCACATTGTTCTTCTTCGTTACTGAATCTCGCTTTATAACTACGCGTTCTAAGGCAGCCCGACCTTGCTTCAAACAGTAAAGCGCTTCCCCTTGAATTATCACAAAACCTTTCCCTCCTTATTTCGTTTTTTCCCTTTCGGTAGTCACTGAGAGCCGGCTTCTTTTCCATCGCTGTCATCCAATAAGTCCTCTCCGCCTCTCTGACCTTCCGCTTAATGCTCCTTTTTGCCATGTCGCCCGCACTGCTAGCCGTATATTTACTGGTGAGCCTCCTAGTTCTTTTTCTCCACTGCGTGTCGACGCTTTTTCTATACAAATACCTGAAAACCTTCTCTGCCCATCTACCCTCCTTCATTTTCCTCAGCCTCTCTTCGAATCTCATTTTGCTCTCAGCTTCCCTGACTTCAAAGCCTGTCCATTCCATATCACCCTTTACAGCCTCGTTTGTCGTCTTCCCGTGAGCGCCCAACGCGAGGCGTCCCACAGTCCTTTGATTTATATCCATTCCTGATTGCACCTCTGACTTCATGCACACCACTGAGTTCTCAAATGTAAGCCCCGGAACCATCACACCCTTCCACAGCCCTCGAAGCACCTCGTACCTATTGTATGCCCATAAAGCTCTGTGCTTCATAATTGCAGCATTCCTCTTTCCCTTTGCTACCGATGCTTTCTCTTGTACCTCCATATATCTATGCCCCTCATTTACCCATACTCCGAGGTACTTGTACTCGCTTACCCTCGGTATTTCTTGGCCCTGTATTAAACCGCATGGTCTTCGTGATCATTGAATACCATCAATCCACATTTTGTTGCTCTAAATCTTAGTCCTAGAGCCTCGCATTCCCTTCCGCATATATCTGCCAGTCGCTGTATATCATCTTGACTGTCCGCAAATAAGACAATATCATCAGCTTAAAATAGACCTGGAAGCTTCTGCTCAACCATCGTGCCGACCTGTTTGTGTGACAAATTAAATCCAATGTTGCTAACTGCTAGCGCTTTTTCCATCCTCACCATGTACAGCATGAATAACAGCGGGGACAAAGGAGATCCCTGTCTCAGCCCCTTGCTAATTTCAAAGCTGTCCTTGCTACTTATTCCTTCCCATTCTATACAAACTGTATTTTCTCGGTATATCTCCCTCAAAAGCTGTATGCAGTCGTCACCTATGCCCACTTCCTTCAATATATCCCACAAAATTTCCTGGTTAACGTTGTCATACGCCCCAGTGATGTCTAGATAAGCTACGTATAAGGGCCTGTTTTCTATTTTAGATATTTCTATATACTGGGTAAGAACAAACAGATTATCGTCTAACCGCCTGTCGATTCGAAATCCATTCTGAAGTTCTCCCAAAATATCATTTTGTTCTACCCACGCTTCTATTTTTAATTTTACTGCCTGCATCACCAACCTGTATAGCACCGATGTAATTTGGAAGGGAAAATATTGATGCGCATACACAAAAGACAGACACGGACTCCGGAAACACGGACTAGCGCAAACTTTCAACTAACTTTATTTTTCGTCGTGTCAATATATACGCCACACATCACGTGATTACAACGCTAATCGCATTGTCACAGTCATATCACATCAACCCGCGCAAGAATCTCCTCTCACCATGCAATAGCGAAACAGAAGACTGGCTAACACACGCGTCACCTCTAGTTGATATATGATATGCTTCCAACAGTTCCCGTGCACTACTATCGTGGCTTCGGCCCAAAATTCGGATCGCTTGGAAATTCGGTGCGCACATGCAATGACGGACATGCGCAGGCAAATGCGCATTCTCTTTATTAATTATGGTTAATTCGTGTTCCCTTGCACGAACGTTGACACACCTTCCGGTTTGCCCGACATAAGACTTGCCACATGAAAGCGGAAGCTCATAGACGACGCCCACCGCGCAGGCTACATAAGGCCTTTCGTGCTTCATGCCACACCCTCCAGGAGTCTTCTTAGCCGAAGAAATTTTCGGGCAGAGCTTTGCCAGCTTGCGCGGGGCTGAAAAAACCATTGGCACATCGTGCCTGCACGCAACCTTCTTCAGATTGTGAGAAGTGCGGTGCATGTAGGGCATTACTACCGGGCGGCTCCTGGACTGCAGCCCGGGTGTCTTACCGGAACGAGGTGCTTTTATCTCCCGCAGGAGAACCTCGGCGACTGCCGTAACGAGCGTGCAAGGGTACCCTGCTTCCAACACTCGCCGTACTTGATTGCTAAAACTGTCCTGCATGGCATGTGGGCATGACTTCCCAAGCGCAGACCCCAGGCAAAGCTTCACAATCGCCCGCTTAACTAGCTTCGACTGTGCTGAATCATATGGCAGCAGTCCCTTCTGCGCTCGTGGGCTGTAAGCCCAGCATACGTGAGTGCTTAAACAAAGCCTTAAATCTAAAAATTGCAGAAAGTTATTGCAAGGGATTTCATGGGTAAATGTCAAACCTTTTCCGCACTGCTGAAACGCGTCAAGGATATCGTGAACAGACTTGTCAAGAGTAAAATCAGTGGGTTTCTTTAAAAGTATTAAAAAATCGTCTACATATCTAAAAACTTTGATTACATTGGTTGCCTCTAGGATGCTAGACAAAGCGCGATCCACGTCTGCTAAAAATACGTTACACAAAGCAGGCGCCACACAGGACCCAATACAATGCGATTAGCGTTGTAATCACGTGATGTGTGGCGTATATATTGACACGACGAAAAATAAAGTTAGTTGAAAGTTTGCGCTAGTCCGTGTTTCCGGAGTCCGTGTCTGTCTTTTGTGTATGCGCATCAATATTTTCCCTTCCAAGTATGAACCAACTCGCCCAGCAGCAAGTTTTATTGAACCGATGTAATGGTTAGCGGTCTATACGAGCGAATGTTATCCTTTTCTCCCCTGCCTTTATAGATTAAGTTATTCTACTTTTTCGCCAACTGTCTGGTATTTCCCTCTCCTGTAAGCACTTTTCTACGGCTTTCAGCAGTGCTTCTTTAGTGTTATGTCCTAGTTCGTTAATGAGGCTGACGGGAACCCCATCTAAGCCCGGAGTAGTGCTCTTAGGAATTTTTCCTTCGGCCTTCTTCCAATTGAAATTCTCTAGTACTACATCTTCGTCGATTTCACTCCTTTGCGTACTTTTACTCATCGGGGGAATCCCCTGGGCGACCTTTTTAAACGAATCGGCTGTTATCTTTCGGATGTAACCTAGCGCTTCATACCCTTCCAATTGATTTCCTCCTTCATCTACCATATGTTGTATTGTGACAGACTTCCTACCTAGCGCTTTTAGGTGGCTCCAAAATATCCTAGGCGCGGCCTTCTTCTTTTCGCGAATCTCTGTCATCCAGCGTTCACTTTCACCTTTAATTTTTGCCTCGAATAATTTCTGCACAATGGATTTTTGCTCTAAATATATTTCCCATATTTGGTTGACTTCGTCCTGTGGCCGCTTCTCCTTTTTTGCCTGTCTGTGCTCCCGTGATGCCTCACGTCGCTTCTCGATCGCTTCCCGGATTTCTTTGTTCCACCAACTTTTTGGCTTTCTCTTTCCTTTCCAACAAATAGTTTTCTTCTCTTTTTCGATTTCTTTCGTGATTACATGTAGCAGCTCACTATACTTCCAGTCTTTGCCTGGTAGTTTGTCTACTTTTTCCTCGACTCTTGCGGATATATTTGTTATTTGTTTGTCATTTAGATACGAACTGCCAAACTTTGATTCTATGTTCTTATTTTCAGTTTTATATCCCATTTTTAATACTATGCGTTTATGATCACTACCCAAGCTGTTAATGCCTTCCTCGTCTATTCTCATCTCTCTAAGTTTGTCATATATTCCTTCTGTCATGAGACAATAATCAATGCTCGATTGCCTGTTTCCGACTTTCCACGTGATCTGCCCCTCACACTTAGGCCCTACGTTAACTATCTCAAGACTATGTTGCTCGCAGAGATCTAGCAATAACTTGCCATTGGTGTCTGAATATCCGTCAAGGTCGTGAATGTGAGCGTTCATGTCCCCTAGAAGGATTATTTCGGCATCATGACCAAATTCTTTAATATCGGTGCTTATGCATTTCACTATCTCCAGATTCTTTTCTCTGCAGTTATTCCCCGTCCACAAGTAAGCTACACCTAGCCACGTTTTCTTTCCACCTACTGTGCCCGAAATCCATAGGTGCTCTGAACACGTTTGTTTCACTCTATCCCATTTTGTTCTGCTATGAATTAGCATTCCAACACCCCCCACCTCTCCTTTCTGATGTGATCCTGTTACATCCTTCCCAAATATAATTGTCAATATGTGGTGGCTCTTCCAAGTCTCTAAGGTGTGTTTCTGTTTAATTGACCCTCAAACTGACCCTTGTTTAACTGACCCTCAATCTCTAACCATTTTGCCTTTTTTTCTGCCACCCTGCATGTTAATGTAACTAATTGCCACACGCGCCTTCTCCCTTCTTTTGCCTTTTCTCTGGTTTTTCGCTATACTACCTGTCAAACAGTCCCCCCTGGTTGTTTTCCTCATTACAAGCTACCCTGGGCACCGAAGGGCCCGCGTGCCCCCCCAAAAAAGCTACTGCGCGTCCTGCAAGTCGCCAACCCACCTCATGACCAAGCCTCCTATCGAAGTGTATTCCGTCTCTTCGAAAACCACCCCACCTGTGCACCTCTCTGTTTATTTCCACTACCTCGATGCCTTTCTCTCGACTCATCTGCCATATCTCTTTGTTTGCGTCGACAACCGCTCTTTGCAGGTTGCCGTCACGCACCGGTACCTCCGGTATTGTGCATACCACTATTTGCACCTGAGGGGGGAAATGGCGCGCATGTCATCGACCCCTTTCGCCAATGTGGTCGCTAGTTCGGCTGATTCTTCATTCAAGACGTCATTTAGACCTCCCGCGATTATAACGAGGTTAGGTCCATTAGCCTTAGTTGCGAGTTTTGCGCTAGCTTGTCTCATCACTGATCCCAGCCTATGTCCCGGGAACTTCCCTATTAAAACTCTTTTGTCGCCTCGCACCCTTTCCTTGACTGCTTCTGCGCATCTAACTAAATTCGAGTCCCCGGCGATTATTACGTGCTCCGACTTTTCTGCTGGACTGTCCCGCACCTGGCCACTGCCTCGGTTACTAGCGCGTGTCACTGCTGCTGTTTTGTCCCCTCCCCTTCCCAAAACTACTTCGCGGAAGCTGGGTCCAGTGACCCTTGCACCTGTCTTTTCCAAACCTGTTTCCCCCTTCGCGTCTACCACTGTGGGGGTCGATGCCCCGATGTTCCCGCTGTCGCTTGCTTCCTTGTTCACCATGACTGCCTTTGCTAACCCCTCCTCGGCTGACTTAAGCCTTTCCGCCATAGCCATAGTTTTTTCCCGCTCTGTCGCCAACGCATTCTCCAGCTCGGTGATTCTTACCATGAGCTCATTCTGGGCAGCCATCATTATTTCCATTCTCGGCTCTAACTCGCATTGCTTACACTTGGCGTCAGCCCTTTCTGTCTTCTCATCCGCACAAACCTCTATTTTCCATCCCATTCCGCACCCTGAACACGTTACGGTCTTTTTGACCATGGCTAGATCGTTCACACGGCGGATTAGATACACTTAAAGCCAAATGGTATCACAAAACTCTGCAAGTATGCTACACTTCAAAGCAGATGTGTACCTTTCAGCCACGTGGTGGCCGAACAAACAAATAATAATAAAAAAAAACCCAATCGACTGTCACACAAGAAACAGTACAAAGTTGTAACCCCTATTAAGCTTCAATCTAGTGGCTTATGTACTCATATAACTAAAAAACAAGCTCGAATCATGCAAAAAAAAAAAAACTTATCTGACGCTGTCATTCCGGAGCCCACGAAAAACACGTCCGTCCTCTAGCAGAACCAGTCGCCGATTGCGAAAATGCGAGCGCCACCTGGAGTGGAAAACGGGAACTGCGCAGTCGTCTTATCTCTCACGGCGAAAAAGGGGCGTTTCTTGTCGCGCGCCCATGTATACTACGGCCAACGCCTCCTCTATTTTATCAATGCCAGACAAGTGCGCCCGTTCCAGCCGCTCACCACCCTCTCCTCTAGCCCTTTCCTACTCTTACCCATCGCCTAGCCTTCGCGTGTGCTTTGCGCTCATGGGGGAGAGCACCTGTCATGTAGTGCCTCAAGACGGAAATCACATGAAGTAATATTTTGTTCAGTTGTGTGCAGATCCGTGGGGCGGCGTCTTGCATCCCTCGTGTTCACTATGTTGACGGTCACGCTGGCTCTGTAAGAGACACGGTGTTTTGAGATATCGCGTCTCCGTTCGTGGCGTTATGCGGGCAACCAATGGGGACGCGTCACTGCGACGCTGCAGTGCATGCGCTGCCTTTAAGAGGTGCCTCACGAGCGCTGTGAGGCGGCGGCGGCATTGCTTCGTGCTACAAACAAGGAGCACGAAGGATCAAATTGGACAGACGCATGATATTGGAGAGGGAAACGCGTCTATCGCATCTCCGTGCGAAAGCGCTTGGACGCACGTGTGACGCAAGCAGCCCTACCCTACATTTGGCGTCGCATCACGACCACTCCCTGAACTAAGGCGGACCGGCGGCTCCCATTGAGGGGTGAGCGTTTGCACTGGCATTGAATAAAATAGAGGAGGCGTTGCTACGGCCTACGGTGTCCCAAAGACCACTTTTATCACCGTAAAGTTTGTTTCTGCGAAACCCTTGAAAGCTTCAGCGAAACAGACACATGAATGCATTCGCCCCGTCAGTACAAATCGTGTTGTGCTGAGTGGTGTCGAAATTCTTCACGCCACACCGGCATAAACTTTCTTCGGATCCCGGCGGACGAAAGGTACGATCTGCATGCTGCTCGTTTTGTTTTTCTACACTTGCATGACATATCAGGATGCGGTTGCAGCAGTAGCTGTGTAACTTAATTGAGCATACACGTGCATGATTTATTTATTACACTCTGATTGTCTGCTTTGCGGCTTGAATTATACATGACATGCACGGCAGAGCATCTGGAAATTAATCCAATGACTACATTTGCTACACGCGATTGTTTATACTTGCGTTTTTAGATTAATGCGTTTCGATCGTGCGTTGGGTTTCGATGTTGCATTTCGGCTCAAATCAATGCACGGCATGCCACAAATGTATTTGTAGCAACATATACAATAACTAATAGATCAGTGTAAGCTTGTCCGCACTCTTTTTTTACCTTTTGATTGCCTGCGTTGAGTTTGTTTTCGTAGCATGCGTTATTATTACTGTTGTTAGTATATTATTGGGTCATTCCATGCCAAGTGTCCCAGAGGTGGCTCTCGAACATCGCAGATTTTGCCGATAAAATTTACGCATGTTTCGTATACCGCATGTAGTACTGTGGCCAAATATTTTTGCTCGAAAAAAATTTTTCAAAACCGTGGCGCACCCTCAAAGTTCGCTTGCTTCTGCTAAACTGTGCATAATAGAAAAATGTATATAAAATCTGTATTTGTATGTAGAGCTTCGAAATGACGCTTGAGCTACTACAGAGGTTTTGTTTAGTTGTGCGACTTAACCATTTCGAAATTTTTGTGTCTCCCTGCCAGGTAGGCCTTTTCAAATACAACGAAAATCTTCGAAGTTCGCCATTTTTTCTTATGCTATCTGGAACTCTGTCTAAGCATTCTTAATAATATTGTGGTTTTCGGAAAAGTGTTTTTTTGTACGAAAAAGTTTAGGGGTGAATTAGACTTCAAATCTTCCCGAAAAAAAATGTGAAATCGGAAAAAATATGCGATTTGTCCCATATTTGACCGTATTTTTCGTACTGATGCGGTCCAAGTAAAAATCCTCTTGATGCGGCGTTTGACAGACCACCTTATGGCTAAGTAATGAAGAAAGTCTAATCAAATCATTTTTTGTTTTAAGAAAGAAAATAATTTTTGAAGTTGGTCCTCAGAACGCGCCCTGCATTGCTTTTGTTGCCACTTCGCCGCAAAGCCCGCGGTCGCCCTTGCAGCTGACACTTGTCACAGGAAGCGGCCAGGTGCTAGATGTATGTCAGCGGCTCGTGAGTGATCGAAAGTCTTGTTGCATTGATGTCAAGGCTCCGAGCATTGAGTTCGCTTTACGATGTGAGCTTGCTTGGCGTGCCCATTGGGAAGTATGGACGCCGTACAGCAGCTTGCGGTATCGTTGGCACATTGTGCTACAGGGCCGTCTGCACAACTAGTATACACTGACCGAAACAAATAACGCACATTTTGTACACTTTTTATGGCGTATCATCTTGTCATGGCTTGTCATCAAAGCAACAAGACTTTCGACCATTCACGAGCCACTGACATACATATAGCACCTTGCCGCTTCCTGTGACAAATGTCAGCTGCAACGGCGACCACGTGCTTTGCGGCGAAGTGGCAACAAAAGGAATGCAAAGCGCGTTCTGAGGACCAACTTCAAAAATTATTTTCTTTCTTAAAACAAAAAAATGCTTTGATTAGACTTTCTTCATTACTTAGCCATAAAGTGGTCTATCGAACGCCGCATCATGATGATTTTTACTTGGACCGCATCAGCACGAGAAATACGGTCAAATGTGGGACAAATCGCATATTTTTCCCGATTTCTAAATTTTTTTCGGGAAGATTTGAAGTCCATTTCCCCCCTAAACATTTTTGTACAAAAATACACTCTCCTGAACACCACAATATTATTAAGAATGCTTAGACAGAGTTCCAGATAGCATTAGAAAAAATTGGCGAACTTCAAATATTTTTGTTGTTTTTGAAAAGGCCTAGCTGGCAGGGAAACATAAAAATTTCGGAATTGTTAAGTAGCACAAGTAAACAAAACCTCTATAGTAGCTCAAGCGTCATTTCGAATCTCTACATACAAATACAGATTTTATATACATTTTTCTATTATGCACAGTTTAGCAGAAGCAA
Source organism: Rhipicephalus appendiculatus (assembly GCA_030522465.1). Taxonomy (NCBI): domain Eukaryota; kingdom Metazoa; phylum Arthropoda; class Arachnida; order Ixodida; family Ixodidae; genus Rhipicephalus; species Rhipicephalus appendiculatus. The sequence goes on from JALIZH010014739.1 coordinate 60,423, forward strand.
GCGAACTTTGAGGGGGCGCCACGGTTTTGAAAAATGTTTTTTCGAGCAAAAATGTTTGGCCACAGTACTACATACGGTATACGAAACATGCGTAAATTTTATCGGCAAAATCTGCGATGATAGAGCGCCACCTCTGGGACAGTTGGCATGGAATGACCCGATTATTATTATTATTATCAGCCTATTTATGTTCGCCGCTTTTATATATTTTATATTTGGGTACGTGCTGTGGACTTGTGTATAGTTATTACTGTTTTTCTTTTGTCTTCTTATACACTGTATATGCACTGGCTTGATGCCTAATTATTAGCATGCGGGCATGTGCGGTGGACTTTTGTATGCGCCTAAAAACGTAAAATATTCAAGTAGTGTTCTTACTGTATGAATGGTACGTTTAGGCAATAAAACATTCAAACTCTGCTCTTTATTCTTGTCTAATTTATGTGTACACGTAAACAAAAACAAAGTCTTACTTAGAATAAGTGGCGCAAAAATAGGTGGATGGGCAAACCTTCATCAATCAGAACGCAATGATTGCCGTTTTGATCATGTGGCGGGTTTCGCAACAGGAAGAAGGTCGTGCGCTCGCCATCTGAATACCTTCCACTCACTCAATTTGCGTTGCTGGTGCATCCCAATTGAATTTAGCGCTAAATCAACCCCCCCCTCCCCCCCCCCCCCCCTCCCCCCCCGCCGCCGCCTCTCGGATCCTGTCCTCATCAAGATGGCGTCCCCCAGTGCGTGTCTGCAATGCGCCGCCATGTTCATGTTTTAGTACCGCCCCCCAAACACCAGGCGTTCGTCCGGCGCTGCGAGCGAATATCGGGTTCCATGGATGGTGCAGGAAGTTTCACTCCCCTGACTGTACTGCGAACAAAACGGCCATCCCGCGACGTTCCGAGAACCGCCCCTGGCAGTGCGATGCCACGCAATAATAGAAATATAACGTAACAACGGAGATACAGAAGCGGCCTCAATCGCTGCAACTGTTATCCGCCTCTACCTGTGTAATGCGACAGAAGGCAGCAAAGAATCTGCGCTGACAGGCGCTGCATGTGGTAATGTTCCAATTGTGCAGGTACTCATAGATCACATCCTCGCACAGCTGCTTTGGTGCACGTTCCTGTTTCTTTCGCGGCTACTGCGAAACCCACTTGATTAATCCTTACTAAAGAACGCTGCGTGGACGGCAATATGACGCGCGATCATGCTTACTCAAGTGATTGTTCGTTTTTAGGGGCGAAGCACCTTAGGGCCCAGGCTTGTCCATTGTGCGTTGTCTGTTGTCTTTTGTCCCGCGATGACGATGACGCTGATGACGAAGAAGAATAAGCGCGTACCAGGCCTCACATTTTCTTTCTGCCATGGATGAAAATGATCGTGAAAGCGCTCTTGCCCGCGAAATGCAAAGCGGCAACGCCGACAACCATGTCAAGGAAATAGGAACATCGCCGAACAGCGCATCTATCGGTCGCCCTTGAAAACATGCGCGTTTTCTGTGGGAGAGCGTTGTTTATCGCGAATAACTAATGGCAGAAGCCATCATTCTACAAATTCCTGAGGAAATATGCTCTACGCAACCATCCCGACATCTCGAGGAAGCGGCAACATCACTTACGTACGAAAACGCGTTCCAAATTGCGGGCAAAGTTCTAAGTATGGGAGTCTATGGAAACGGCGAAATTTAGGAGAGTTTTCTGGCCACTAAAATGCGATTTGCGATGAAACTGCAGCAGCGATTGGCATATTCCCGGGGACTTATCAACTTCAATGACTCAGCTATCACCTGGTTGCAGCAGCAGCAGCTCTTTAAATTGCGAAAATGTTGTTCCAAAACCGCAACGGAGGTCGCGGAATTCATTGTGGTAGATATATAAAGGGTTTTCACCCGCAGCAGCGCGTGGAAGCGATAGCCGAGCTCATTGAACGACGGTAGACGAAAGTCACTGATAACACAAGCGCGAGATCACCGGTTCAGTTCCCGCTGCGGTGTCCTTTTTTTTCTCGCTTCGTCGCTGCTTAGTCTGGCAGCTTTCTGCCAGATGGTATAAGACGAAATTTAGGTCATTTAGTTTCGATTCTTGTTTCGTTTCTTTCTCTGCGCACCAAAGTTATCGTTCAAAACATAGCTGGTTTCATAGTATCGTAAAATACTAAAATGCTTCTAAACGCCTTTCTCATTTAGATATAAATTATACGTTCAATAAACAGACAAACGCAGATAGCAGGTTTTAATGTTAATTTCTTAAGGTAAATGTTTATGGAGATAGTATCAATATTTTCGCCTCTGCAACTATGTATAGAGCGTTTTCACGGATCGGAGTAGCGTAGCCTCGAGCAGGTGCATTTTCCTTACTGTCCCTCTTACCACATCGTATCCGGCCGTCTGGCCACTGCCGCGGGTGTTTGCGCATTCCCGCGTTTTGCATTGCGTGGCGCGTGAGAGGTAAACGTGTTTTCATTTTTCGACGCGCTGAAGTGGTTCTGCTGCCGAAAATCGAACTGTCGGACGACAACAGGTCGACAAGTTACCACTACTCTGTGTTTGGCTGCGAAAGCGTAAAAGATTGGCAGCCGCGATATGCTAAGTGCACCATGCTTCGAAATGACTTTACTTTGGTCACATGGCTTCTGCTCCGACAAATAGTTTATTATATGTGATATCTGTACTTGTGGTCATTCCTTCATCACAACAGCTTGTGATTCTACTTGGGCGCTGGTACACTTTATCATCTGCAGCAAAGAAAAGCAACGTCAATGTTGACGGTTAATAAAGAAAATGTTTTGCCAAGAATTATTCTCTTGTAACATCAACATCCCTCATTTCTATGCAACAACACATGAGTTACAATGCCTGTGGCTAGTGAAATTATCAACTCGGCACTTTACAAACTATATGGCAGAAAGGCCCGCATGACAAAAGTGTTCTCTGGCACACGAACGCGCCTCTAGCGTTTCTTCGACGGCACGTCCTTTCTCGACGTGTCAATTTTCTGACGACGTGTCAATTTTCTGACGATAACCGTGGTAGCGTTATGACAACCCCACTTTTTTTTTCCGCGGCAACCTGGGTGTCGTGAATAAATGACCGACGTTCGTTAAAGCCAGGTCGTTACCTGAACACGTGCGCTCGTCGTGATGCTTCTTAAGTACTCGCCAAAAGCGCTGAAGTTCGAGCTCACCCTTCGTACCACCGGTTTTTATCCTGCGCAATGATCAGAGGCCATAAGATTTTAACTACAAAGACGACACGAATCAACACAGGCATCCGATGTTGGTGCTCTCTTCGTTCCACGAACTTTGTATTGCGACGTTGCAAGTGGAACCAGATGATCTGTTAGCTGTAATAAGGGTACGTCGAACTTAAAGCGTTGCGGAAATGAAACCCGAGAGTGATTTTAAACAACAATGCGCGCACGTTGGCCAGCTGCGCACAACAATGCGCAGCTGGCCAACGGCGTACGTATTCGCTCATCTCCACTTACGTTTCACCTATTACTTCTACAGTTGTCCGAAAAGTTAACGCTAGTGCATACTTCCAGAAACCCGCAAGGCCAGCTATAACAACACGTACTAACCATTTACACCTGCTACTTAAGAACTGCGTTGAAATTCTACTCACCTCCTATGTCTATCGTCGGCACCGCTGTCAGAACATCATATGGGTAGCCGCTGCCCTTCGTTTCAGCCATTTTGAAGCTGACAGCTAAGCGATTACAAACTAGCGCCTTTACACTCGCGAACGGTTGTTGTGTATTGCCCGTGTACCGCGAAGCACAGCAATATCTTGTGAACTGAGCGTATACGCTGCATACACCGCCGCAGAACCCCGCACACCGACATCGCGGCGAATTATCACAGACGCTAGACGGTGCTGTGGCAGGAAAAATGGCAGCTCCCTTGTGAAATTGGTGTATAGGAAAGGTGTACTTGTGCGACTCTTGTGCTGCCTGAAACGTACCAAACAGAAACATAGCGTGCATTGAGTGAAATTAAAAGACACAAAAGTATAAAAATGTTCATCCATTGGAGTTGCAATAATCGTAGAATTGAATGGAGTTGAAGCTATTTGACGGACTTCATTTGCGTTATTATCAAAGCGGTATTTTATTGCATACACACCAATAGTCGTCAGTGATTGTGAGATATATTGCAATAAATAATTCGTATTCTTTGTTCGTCGATCATGTCATGACATTTATGTAGGAGAAAGCAAGTCATAAGTTTCTTGCAGACCCCGTGGATAGGAGGTTTTCTGTTAACATATTCGTCAAGACGGTTGGCCATTTTATGGACTACATGTTCTAGCGCCGGTTTGATTAGTGAAAGAGTACGTGAATGCTCCTCTACAGCTTTGTGGCAGTGAATTAGACATTAATTTGATTTTTAGAACGTAAGCTCTGTGACGCTGTAAGTTCCAAGCTGACGCGTCGCGTCTCATTGACCTTGAGCCGCCGGTGTGCTAGCGTGGCAGACGTGACATGACGTCACGTGATCCACTGCCCAGAGGCGAAGTAGCTGCGCTCGCTCGGAGCCTCGCTGCTGCGGTACCGCGTGACCGGGCGAATGTTTAAAGGTGCCTTCGCCAGCGCTTCATCAGTCAGTCCTGCAATGGATGGCACGTGGGCGGGGATCGTCTGTGCATGCGCTTGAGCGGAATCGACAGGCTGAATCCAGTCAGCCAGTAGACATAGATACACGTCAGGCTGTGAAATCTTACAGGGCCCCTCACCACCCCGCGTTCAAAGACGAGGGAGTTGTTCCCTCCTCGGCCTTCGCTACCCTTCCTACAGGCGATATATCCTCCTCGCCACTTATTTCTTAAAAGCACGTGAACAATGTCATCACGAAGCACTCAAGCCTATCAAGATTTCGCGCTGCTCGGCTGCACGCTGTTATCGCACCTTGCGCAGCCGTAAACACACAAAATGAAGTGAAATCAGTTGATCGCGCACGATAGTAATGCGAGACAAGGCAGAACGCATGGGCGGCTGCATGGCAAAGCAGTGCAGCAGACAATTCACATCTCATATTTCGCGTATAGGGACCAATCGAGGGCATGTATACTATGTACGTCACGGGAATCACTGTCTGCGTCACGAAAGTGTGCAAGAAAGACGAGAAACGCCAGGAGAGAATAATGCGATCGTTTTTTTGTATTTTGAGAGGCTGGTGAGGGGCCCTTTAAACAGAGTCAAATGCCTCAAAAGACGTCAAAAGCATTGCAGCAAAAACAGGCCAAAGTAGCACGTTACGAAGACGCTTTGCAAGCGCGGAAGGTGTGCCAAAACCAAAGGTACTGCAGCCCCTGCCGTGGCTCATCAACACGAGAAATAAGAAGCAGAAAAAGAAGCCTAACTTTAATGAAATAGTACGTTTACAGTCTTTGGAAAACGAAGTCAGACACACGTTTTCCTCGTGATAAATATGTTTACAAGAGTTAAACCGCACCTTTATTTCTGTATTTGGGGCTAGATTTTTCGAACAGAACGATTTGTGGACGTCCTTAACTCATAATTCACACAAATTAGGTTTCGTACCGGCAAGTCTGCGAAGCATGTCAGCGTTCCATCTTCAGCACACATAGATACTCGAACTTTTTAAGTGCGGAGCACTTTAGGGGGCAGGCTGTCGTATGCTGCCGCCGTCGCTTGGCGTAACACAGGCAGAACCATATATAGCATAGCCAGCTGTAGCATATCGAGCGCAGGCTCGCGCCTAAAAGAAGCCTTCTTCCTATTGTTCTTCGAGCGCCTTGATTATATAAACGCAGGCAAAACTACATATAGCATAACCAATTGTAGCATACTGTAGCATAACCAATTGTAGCATAGCGATGCCATGTGTTGTATGGCATCGCGATCGTCATCGTCATCAGCGTCATCGTTATGACGCATAGTGGGTACATTCCATGTGGTGTGCCGTGATGGCAGCGTCATCGTCATCACACAGGGAGATACTGCTGGTTACGCAGGTGGCTACTACGTACTACAAACTACAAGGGACGCACGACCCACGGCAAAGACGTGATGGTGGTTGGTTGCATGTAGTCAAACGATGTGCATGTGAGACCATATCGCGATGCCATGTGTTGTATGGCATCGCGATCGTCATCGTCATCACGCAGGTGGCTACTACAAACATTTTCGCCCCTAAAAAACAATTCCCCATCTCCCGCTAAAGGGAACCATGTGTGGATGCGAAGCAGCGGGGAGATAATTAGCTTGAGCGGGAGGAACGTCGCCGCTCTCATTTCACGGCAGCGGTCCGGGCGCTCATCGCGGCGCTGCACAGGAGAATGAATGAGGCGCGCGCGCTCCGTCATTTTCATACCGCGGAACTACCGTGGCGCCCCCCAGCGGAGTACGCAGCTGTCACACCACCTGTCGTGCGCGCCGCTCCGTAGAGGATTCCTAGAGGAAAGGACGGGGGGGACCGTAGGAGAGGAGAGAGAGGGGGAGGGGGCGTGCATGCGCTGTGGGGGGTGTGGGACGCGGGAGCCGCTCCGTAGAGTATAGGATTCCTAGAGGAGAGAAGGGGAGAGGACGCGCATGCGCTGTGGGATGTGGGACGCGGGCGCCGCTCCTTAGAGTAGAGGATTCCTAGAGGAGAGAAAGAGGGTGAGCGTAGGAGAGAGAGGGGGAGGGGACGCGCATGCGCTGCGGTGGTGTGGGACGCGGGAAGGATGGACGGACTAAGCCCCCTCCAAACAAATGCAAGCAAGATTAAGGAATGGGGTCAACCTGGGCGACAGACACCACCTGCCTAGCCATTGCTAAGCAGCCTCTCTCTGCTCTCGGCCATGACTCAAGGAATGTGGTCAACCTGGGCGACAGACACCACCTGCTTAGCCATTGCTAAGCAGCCTCTCTGGGCTCTCGGCCATGACTCTGATGACTGCAGTAGTGGTTGACGGCGTTCATATTACTACAGTGTTCTGGTTCGCATAATGGGTGCTTCCCTACTTCATGAAAGTGGCCGGACGCGGGAGGGACGGACAAAGCCCCGAGCATAAGATGCTTCGCATCTAAAACAGTCAACCAGGATTGGCACCCACAGCTCGCGATCTGCGCTCGCGCTTCGCACCAAGCGAGCGTTCCACTGGCGAATACGTTGCTCCTTCACCACTACAATACCCCGGAGATGAAGAGGAGCCATCCTGGTGACTCAAGGTGACGAGAGTACAGGAGGTTCGTAAGAGGGCTTGAGGCGACAAACGTGGACCATCTCACGACCAAGACGGCGCTTGTCCGTGGATGGCTTGACCGGCTCGATCACATAGGTGACGGGAGAGGGGCACTTGATGACACGGTAAGGGCCGGTATACTTCGGTGCTAACTTGGGGGGTCAGGCCAGGAGAGGTGAAAGGCAGTCGGAGCCATACGAGGGAGCCGACGGGGATATATTCTGCCATTTCAGAAACTGGGCTGAATTCGGAGGCATCGGGGTTATACGGCAAAATTGTGTCGAGTGTGCTGCATGGTTCGCGGCCATATAAAAGAAAAAAAATCACAGCATATCCACGAGGTGAATGATGGTGAGGTGGGCGAAGCTTGACAGGTTATGGTTGATGCCGTTAACCCTCCGAGAAGTTCGCCCGATAAAATCATCATGCAAACACGGGAGGTACGGTGAAGGAAACTTTTATTGAGATTTCAAGTTACCTTTATATATTACGCACTTGTGGTCGGAGAAGTGCACAGCTAGCGGCGCCAACGTGCACTCCGAGCAGCGAGAGCAGCGGACCCCGAAAGGCGAGCCCGAGAAGCGGCGGCCCTCCGCGCCCGCCGCTTCGCTTCGTCCATGCCCCACCAACGATTCGACACGTACGGCGACGATCCAGGAGACTGAGAGAAGCACTCGATCGCCGCGCACTCAGGCAAAGCGCGCGCAGCAGCCAATCGGAGAGTAGCGGCAATTCGGAGAGTAGCGGCAGAGTAACGCCATCTAGGAAATGAGACGAGAAATTGTCATCTCTTATCATGGCCTCCGAGATGGCAGGCGATACTGGGGGTTACGCGTTACACCTGACAAGGTTAGACTAAGAGGAGCTTCGCCCCTAAAAATGGGGAAAAGCCCGTTGTAGATTGTGTCGCAGTATTGTATGCGACACAATACTGCGACACAATCCTACACAATCCTACACCCCCACAGCGCATGCGCGTCGCATGCGCTGTGGGGGTGTAGGACGCGGGACGCGGGCACCGCTCCGTAGAGTAGAGGATTCCTAGAGGAGAGAAGGGGGTGGGAGCACCGCTTCGTAGAGTACAGGATTCCTAGAGGAGAGAAAGGGGGTGAGCGTAGGAGAGGAGATGGAGGGGGGAGGGGACGCGATGCGCTGTGGGCTGTGGTGGTGCGGGACGCGGGAAGGAGGGAAGGAATAAGCCCCCCCCAAACACAGGCAAGCAAGATCAAGGAATGGAGTCAACCTGGGCGACACCTGCCTAGCCATTGCTAAGCAGCCAACTCTGTGCTCTGGGTCATGACTCTGGTGACAGTGGTGGTGGTTGACGGCCTTCATACTACTACAGTGTTCTGGTTCGCATAATGGGTGCTTCCCTACTTCATGAAAGTGGCCGGACGCGGCACGCGGGACGCGGAACACGGGACGCGGGAGGGAGGGACGGACATAGCCCTGAGCATAAGATGCTTCGCATCTAAAACATACTTGATTTCGTAAGCTTTGTCACGCTATATCTCTCAGGAAGGAAGGAAGCGGAAATCTAATGGCTCATTTTTCTTTGTTAGACACGAGATTAATAAGAACTAACAGACAATAGAGAGAGAGAGAGCGAGAAAGAAAGCAAAGGCAGAGAGAATGACAATGATGCCAAGGAAATTATAGGGGATGTTATTAGTAGTAATTGTAATGTTAATGTGAAGAAAGAAAAGTGAATGGCTCAAGGTCATACGTCGCGTAGCAATGACCTCGAGCCGCCGCAACGCAAGCGGTGCAGGCGTGGCGTCAGACCAGGTGATCCACTGCGGAGACGCGTCGCAGACTCGCTGCTGCCGTACCACGTAACCAAGCGAATGTTTAAGGCTGCTTCGCTGGCGCTTGGTCGCTCAGTCTCGCCATAGATGGCACGCGGGCTGGGTCCGTCTGTGCGTGCACTTGAGCGGAAGTGACATGATGGATCAAGTCATTCAGTAGACCTAAGTACACGGCAGGCTGTGAAATGTCCAGAAAAGTCAAAGTTACCAGCTGTAACATCGCAGCGAGGAAAGGCCAAAGTAGCATGTTACAGACACACTTAGCAAGCGTGGAAGAGTGCCAAGGTCAAAGCTACCGTAGTCGCCCCCGTGGTTCATCATCACTAGCAACAAGCAGAAGAAGAACCTAACATGAATGAAACACTGCGTGTATATTCCTCGGAAAACGAAGCCAAACACATGTTTCGCTCGTGGTAACCAGGTTTACAAGAGTTAACCCACAGCCATTTTTTTTTCTATATGTAGCGCTAACTTGTTCGAACAGAACGGTTTGGGGACGTTTTTGAGACTATAGTTCGCAGAAATTTGGTTTTGGAATGGCGAGTCTGGGAAGGATATCAGAGTGGTGTCTCCAGCATGCATAAATACTCCAACGTTATTTTTTTTTACTGCATGAGATTGGCGGTTAGTAAATAATGCGAAGGAATATTGGTCCAAGTATACTGAGCCCTGGCGTACAGCTGAAGTTATTTCATAAAATTCAGTCTCGGTGCACGCTATTTTCACTCTGTTCCCGGTTTCATAAGTAACTTTTGAAGAAATGTAGGCACGTTCCTCAAAAGCCGTAACATTCTAATTTTTTCTGTGATATGCTATGGAAAGTAGTATCAAAGGCATTCTTACATCGAGAAATATACCTGTAGCTCTTTTACTGGCAATAAAGCAATACTTAATAAGCTAAGATTAGGGCAAAACAGCCGTGCCGATTGGATTCATACGTTTTCGTATGTCATGTTGGCAAGGCGTTACACATAGGCGTATCCACCGGGGATGAAAGATGGGCACAGCGCAGGATTTGCCAGGAATTCGCCGTTTACGTTTTCCTGTGTGGCCCTCTGCTATTTTAGTAAGCGTTTTGGGAGGGTTTAGTAGGGGCCGGGCTATTGGTATCGCCTAAACTAAATCCTCCGAAATTAAGAGGCCTTTCGCGAATTTTCCGCTAGGGGAATGGCGCATGCACGGTTGCAAATCGAAAAAGGGTGGATTACATAAACAATTAGCATCCTTAGAGCGTCGTTGCATCAACGCGAACACAATAAAGCCTAAGGTATGGTCATTTCCATGCTTCATAACACAATATAAACTTCAGTCATTAATGCATAACAGTTGCACAGATATTGAAATATTGGAAGAGGTTTACAGAAGACATAGCTTGTTCGCGCTGCCAGGAACTGGACGAACTACAGTAGAGGGGACACACACAGGGTGAAGCGCATGAACATGGGCATGAACAGGCCATGTAGCGCATAATAATGGCGTAGTGGGTATCGTGACAGTGTACTTGTATTAGTAGCCCCAGGCAGCCCCAACAACGGAACTACAGTGAGGAATTAATTAATGTTTACAGAAGGTTTTGCGTGCCCTAGATTGGGAAGAGCTTGGGGGGATACGAGTTAAGGAAGAGTACCTTAGTAACATGTGATTCGCTGATCTCATTGCATTGATGAGCAACTGAGGGGACGAACTGCAACTCATGATTACTGAATTTGACAGGGAAAGCCAAACGATAGGTCTGAAAATTATTGTGCAGAAAACTAATGTGCAACAGTCCCGGAAGAGAACAGCTCTTTGCGGGTAGCGAGGCACTGGCAGTGGTAAAGGATTATGTCAACTTAGGACAGGTAGTGACCACGGAGCTGAACTATGATAGTAAACTAGAAGAATAAGAATGGGGCGGAGCACATTTGGCAGACATTCTCGAATAAAAAATGGTAGTTTGCCACTGTCGCTAAATAGGAAAGTACATATAAGCTGCACCTTACCTGTACTTATCTATGTACCAGAAACCTGGAGGCTTACAGAGAGGGTTCAACTTAAATTGAGGAAGATGCAGCGAGCGATGGAGAGGAAAAGTGTAACCTTAAGGGACAAGAACAGAGCAGAGTGGGCCAGGCAACAAATGGGTATCAAGGAGGTCTCAGTCGAAATAAAGAAAAAAATGGGCATGAACAGGCCATGTAGCGCATAATAATGGCGTAGTGGGTACATCCCACCTTGATAAAAATTATAATTTATGGCGTAGTGGGTATCGTGACAGTGTACTTGTATTAGTAGCCCCAAGAGAATTTATTTACGACCCCTAGAAATGCTGCTCTTCCAGCTTTCGCTGTGGACTGTGCTGCGCTTTACAGGCAGCCCTTGCATTTTTAAAAACATATATAGGAGTGTTAGAGAAACAATTTACAAGCAAACTGTCAACTTACAACAGCCCCAACAACGGAACTACAGTGAGGAATTAATTAATGTAACGAATAATCTTAAGATAAAATGGCATGTATCGGATACATTTCTTCTCATAGCATCTCGCATCTGTTTCTCCAATACCTAACGTCACAACATCTGAAAATATCTTTGCCGAGGCCTGGCTTCCCACAAATTATGCAGTATCTTCACAATAAGCAATACAGAAATCTACATTTCTTCTCGTCTAATGTTCTGCACACTGAATGCCTCATTTCATGTCACTACAATTTGTTGTCGCAATTTCAGCGGGTAATTATCCTTATTCCGGCCCACGAACTGTTTTTGAAACCATAGGTTTCTTCCTGTAGAGTGATTCTCATTAACCTTTGTAAGAAGTATTCAATTAGCTGTCAAAAAAGCCTTTCATAAGAAACACTCTTGGCAATAATGCGTACCCATAGTAATAAGTAATGCGAAGTATACACTCACATACTTCGAGCATTTTGTGATAAGGTGAATCGAACTTTGTATCCGTCAAGCTCTTTAGGCAGCAATGAATAAAATGTGCTTGCTTGTTGCTGAATGAATAGCGAGATGCTATCAGGCAGCTCCATAGCTTCTCGATAGCGTACGAAGTCACCGTAACTCCTAGTGTGCAGAACCATCCACCCTCTCCTGCTTCCTCCTCTGACGCGCACTCAAGCACACACCTGTCTGTAAGGCTGACGTACGCGTTGCGACAGTTACGACATTTGCCGTAATAGACAAAAAAAAAAAAGAGGGCGGGGGGGCGTGTCGCGTGTACGTGGCGAGAGACGATCAAGTTATTTCGCGTCTGTCAGCTTGAGCAATTTTGTGGCGCCACTTTTTGTTCGAAACAATGTACTGGGTGTGCTTTGGCAGAACCTGTAAGGCTTGCCCTCTGGGGTTGATAAGAGGGCACTCGTATCCGCATTAATAATCGTAATCTTAGGCCAAAAGGTCCTAATTACGATACAAGAACGGCGCTAGCTGTCGTCCTTCGTTTGAAGTGGTCCTGGCATTCATCTACACTGCTCGGTGGCTTTTGCAATACATGGGTACGCGAGAAATACGCCCCCCGCTATTGGGTGTGCTCACAAGTCGGATGTCGTGAAAGAGGAAAAAGAAGAATATATAAAGGGAGGTTATGGACGTTCAGTAATCACCGCGGCACGTCCTCCTTCTCTTGAGTTAAGCTAAACTTCTGGGCCGAGGGGCTGTGGACTGACGTACGAGGCAGCAACTATTATAGTGAGCGTCAATTGAAACCTCTATTTTCGTTCTGAGAAGCCCTACGAGTCAAGATACCTTGCGTAGAAATAGTATCCTGCTTTATACATACCAATACATCGCCGGTTTGCTGATATTGTGTGGCCGCTACATTATATCGGTGAGTTCTTGCGAAGATGTTTCTTTTCGTCTTCTTAAAATGCCGCCAAGGTGTAGTCACCTTATGTGCATTCCTTTAAGGCGGATGATTCCACGAGTAATGAACACGCGTCCAAAAAAAATGATTGACGAAATATTTCATATTTCGTCAAGTATTTTATGTTTTGTACATAGATCAGTCGGTAGCCCGAAAACAAAGTACGTTAGTTTGTTAAACTCATAATTTAGAAGCGAAAAAAAATATCGAACTTATCGAATATGGTGGCAAAATTTTCTTCTCCTGTCGTTCTCTCAATTTCCCGATATAATTACGCAGGTTTTCACGAAAAGACGTTTATTTATTTATTTATTTATTTATTTATTTACTTCATCAATGGCACTGAAGTGGTTTGAAAAAAGCAGGTTCCCCTATTTATGCATTTATCCCCTGAAGTCGAGTCTTTGGGGAAACCAGGAATATCCCATAAGAGAGACCATGTGGCAGGCGTTCCATTATCTTAGCATAAATTGTACTCTAAAAAGATTATATCTATGTAGTTATCTTGCAGTACTAGAATTACGCTTAGAAAATAAAGCCTGCTTGATTATTGTAGAGGAGCATCTAAACACCAACAATTTTCAGGGCAATATCCCAAGCTAGTGTAGTCGAACAGGTCGCCTTATCAGTTGGGCGGATCGCGTTAGCAGCTTGGGGCACTGAGTCTTGACCTGTGAGTCTGCGTGCAAAATGAAAAAGGCATGTTACAAATAGTTGCAGTGACGTTTCACTCTGTCAACGCGGGTAGCGCGCAAGCGAGTGGCTGCTGTACTCGTGTGCTTTGCCCGTAGGGTGTCTCTTCAGGTTAACCAAGATGGCTTTGCCGTCATGGATGATTCGATGGAGCGCACAGAGCATGGTATGACATTCCACGGTCATTTTCAACGCCATCTCCCGAATGACCGTATTGGCCGCTATCGCAAAGAAGCCGCCGATTTGGCATAAATTATATCCGGGAGGATATCACCAAGAGAATCTCTGAGTGTGACATTGCACGCTGGGAACTCTCTTAGGGCACCCACGTCAAGCACAGATGCGAAACAACCACTACGTCATAATTCACTATTTGGCGAATAGCGAAGTACCCAATACCCGTCTGTTAGGCAATACGCGCACCATACGTCGTTGCAGATCTTGTAATTGAAGATGGAGTTGATGACGACGATGAATTATGACTGAGCCCTTCGAAATCAGATGGACACCTTTAAATCACCCGCTCGTTTCGTAATTCACATGGAATGACACCTAGCATAATTTTACGCGTCTGCCACTAAATATTCCATACATTCATTGCTTACATAAATTTGCAACATATAGGACTGAAACTCGCAGCCTAACAAAGGTGCTTGAGAAAAAGTGAAGGACCACGGAACGCACAATGGAATGGAACAGGGTGAGCGTAACAGTAAGAGATGGGAAGTCAGTAGAATGGGTCAGACACCAAGAAGTGGTAGCCGATATTCTAACTGATATTAAACAAAAGAACCGGACCTGGGCTCGACCCGTCACGTGTAGGGCAGACAAGCTGTGGTCAGTAAGAGCAACGAAGTGGATATCAAACCAGGGAAATAAAGCCGAGGGCGGCTGCGAGTTAGATGGAGCAGTGGAATTAAGAAGGTTCGCCGGGAGAACATTTAATCACCTCAGCAGGATAGGGCGGACTGGCGATCACTGAGAGAAGCGTTGTTCCTGCAGTGGACATAAATAAATAAGGCTGTAAATGATGATGATGATGATTACATATAACCATATAGTGCACTGTAGATAACGCCATTGTGCCTTCTTTCTCCTCTGAACTCGAAAAACTACGTAGCTTTACGAAGGAGAGCACTGTAGCTATAGAAGTGCCCACGTATATTCGAGACATACGGAAGAGCTGACGAATTGATGCGTTGTCGTATGAAAAATTTCTTGTGTTACTTGCAGAACTCCAGAATAAAACGCAGCAGCACTGCAATGAAGTCGTGGATTCTGCTCGAACTATGGTCGCTGCTAGTCGGTCTGTGCCTCGTTCACCGTTCTCAATCCACCCTTCCATCGGATGCAAGACAACACCAAGCCACTCAGGTACTACGACCACGAAGAGATGACTGCCTTCCTGAAGAACACCAGTGAACGCCACCCGCGTTTCACCAAGCTCTACTCGATCGGAAAATCTGTCGAAGGTTTGTACAAAACATTTTTAGCCGTAATTAGACGCAGACGATGAGCTCCTAATCATAAGTGAAGGAGCTGGGAAAGAATAATTTTTGTCCAAGTAAATGGACTCATATTGGGGCCCCCGCAAGGCAACCTGGATGGCGTGACGTATTCCTCGTTGGCATCGCCCACGGCTTTTTTGCTTGCTTTTTTGGAACCTTGAGTTCTCAGGTTTATTCTTGCGGTTTGGGCACGAATAGGTTATGCAATTTGAGCAGCGCACCTTCTCAACCTGTCTCTCCTTTAATTTTCTCTCTCTTTCTTTCTCCCCTATTTACAGTTGACAATTCGTGTTACACGAATAAGATGAAAGAACGGCCGCCACGTTGGCCGTAGCTTCATTTGCAGTACAGCAACCGCATGTATCCTCAATTGCAGCATCTACGAATGCTGACAAATGGAAGATAAATGCTTAGCCCAAAAGAACTTTAGCTCCACTGTATCGCAAACAGGCGCACGTATTTCTTCAACCTCTTCCGCCCGGGTTTATTCAAATTCATGTTTTGGGGTTAAATGGCTCGAGGGTCGCGGCACGTTCCGTAACCGAAATGCCCATCACACCTGACATGAACGTACTCATTCGGTTCTGAGAATGATAACTGATGAAAACATGCAGTGCGTCGTCCGTGCAACCCTTACGAGCTATGGTACTGCGATATTTGCATGCGATGGCATGACATGACGACGTACTCAGAATGGTTCGCTAGGGCTGAAAAAAAATATTCCCATCAAGCGTAAATGCGTATTAGGGAGAAAAAAGAAACGCTTATTGAATGAAGCTAATAGCATTTTCAAATAGATAATATTGATTTCATATTATTTCTTCTTCTCAGTTCAGATTCCGACATGGTCACTTAGCTGATAGTATGTTTTTAGCTTCTGTTCGTTGAAACTATTTACCCGGAGTAAAAGTGTATAATTGTTTGCCTTGAACTGGAGTGTAACCGGGATATCAAGATCCATTATAGCGTTGGGCGCATAAAAAAATTTCGGCTGTGATGAGCTGTGAGCGAGTTTTTGCACCTTGATACATCCCTTGTTTGTTGGTGCGGTATTTGTTCTCTCTGATCTCTTTGTTACAGTTACATTAAACAAGTGTCTTCATGTCTCTTTAGTTTACCGTCCTATGCTATTTTACCGGATCGGACGACGGACAGAACAGTGTTGAGAAGAACGCTGCTTTATGAAAAAAAGAAAAAGAGTAATCTGCATGTGAGGGTCAGATTGGTGAAGCATATAGTATTTATACAGGATCAGCGCTGTTTTTTTGTTTTTTTTTTTTGCACATGGGGGGCGAACTAGAAGAGCTGAACACATAGAACGGTTTAGAAGGGCCTCGATGATAACAGAGCTCGCTGAAGTAGAAAGATAACTTAGGATAACAGCGCTGGTCCTCTGTAGTTCCTTGTCTGTGTCTACGTCGCGCTTTTCTTCACAATGGACAAGTACAAACTAGCTCGCATCAATGTGCTCTTAAGTATTTATACACATGTAAACACCCGCGTCAGCGCATACCGACTGTTTGCGTGCATAGCTGTGAGATGCGGTATTTCTTAGAAATGTAACAGTCTGCTTTTCCGACGCATGTAATGCGACCCAATTGGTCCTTGCGCAGATACTAGGCCTTTCTGTCTCCGGCGCGGTTACTGTTTTTTTTTTTTTTTGTCTTTTTCGTGGAGCTTGTGTACATATTCCATTTCCAGGCGATAAATCAGTGGTTGCTAGATCAGTGTCTAATCCGTCGTTCTTTCAGCATCCCGTCTTAAGCGCTGCTTTTTTTTCTCGTCCCAATTGTGTGCCAACCTGTTCATTTAAGCGCACTCCTGTGAGGACTGTGAGAACCTTATTTGCGAAAGATTTTTACTACCCCTATTTGTGATGAAAACCAGACTCTATATTTCTATTCGTCGACGCGGCATGGGTCGGGGATGCAAAATAAATAACTACGCACGAAGATAAAGCTTTGAGAAAGCTTTACAATTATCACCACTATGTGATACCCTCAATAAAAAGAAAAATGCGAAAAAGTAAAGTGGGGAGATGTCACTCACGCGCTGTGGTTTTACTCTTGCTCACTCGACTACAGGGCGTGACTTGTGGGTTCTCCTAGTGACCACGGACCCGGATAATGAAATACTGCTCAAGCCCAACGTCAAGTACGTTGCCAATATGCACGGCGATGAGGTAACTGTACTGTTTTTTTTTCTTTATTGTTGAATCTGTTCATATTCGTAGAAAACATCACGTTTTGTTCGGAAGAAACGGCTGCAATTTCTCCTTAACAATAGATGCTGAGTGAGTGTGGTACAGTGTGTCTAGAATCACGAAAAGTCCGACTGAAATTACTTCTGGTTAGTTCGCATAGCTTCTGCCGACACAATAAGACGTGAACGCCAACAGAGTGCGTAGTGTGTATGTATGTATATGAGGTAAGACCACGATAACAAATGGTACGGAGTTGAAGGCACTGGTCCTTTTAGCCTAGAAACGACAGCCTCAATTTTCAGTAAAGCTTTCGCTGCTTCATTTCATAAATATAGCGTTAAGTGTAGACATACGCTCCCAGGTGCTCCTGGTAGTCGTTTTCGCGTCCGATGTAGAAAGTTGGCTACTCATTGTTAGTCATTCAAAGAGAAACAAAAATAAACTGAGCGAAACCTTTTAAGTGAAACTTTTTGAATACTCCCCGCAACATCTTTTAATGTGCAAGTAAACATTGAAGCTTCTGACTAAAAGTACGAATTACATTTGGTATGTGTCGCTTTGCTGTCCTATTTGATGGGCGGGTTTGCCGCAGGGGCATACGAAGAATGAATCAAAGTCATTTAACAGATTGTAAAGGTGCACCTTAACAGAGCTTGCAAAAGCTGCATATATATTTGAAGAATAGACATGAGCCAGATGTTTTCGGAAGGCGCTCACCGTTTAGAGCTGCGCCATCGTCCAGCGGGCACACCTCTGACGGGCTCAGCCATGGTTACGCGCTGCATGCAAATTCACTAAAACCTTTGAAACCACCATCACTTTAATATTAACCAACTTAATAATACTCGGTAGTATTTACATAGACTGAGCCATTTTGCTCGATATTTGCATACTCTTAGATGCTACAGCAGATCTACTTATTAGGTAACGCCTCGATGCTTATAAATTGACACTTTCGCGAGCTCGCTTGTCTTGCAATTTTCGAATAATTTTTTAATACGTGCTTGCAACTTTTAAGGGGCCTCCTAATATGTTAGTATATTTTCCTCAACCACTCAAAAATTTTTACCCTTGTGCATTGCTTAATCACTAAATCTGTAAATAGCGGGCATCACACCAAGCTGCTTACCTGGAAGGCCCTAAGGGCATTGAAAACATTAAAGAGCGCTTCGCAGGTGACTTAGTGATAATAGGATTTGTAATATGGGAACAGCATATATAACCCTAGAGAAAATTATTTTAAATTTAAATGCCCTAACTCTGGACGGGCTAGCCGCAATACACCAGCCAGCTAGATGCCATGTTTATTTTCCTCGTGAATCACGTAGCAAACACTAGACAACCACACTGCGAACCAAACGGCCATCCCACGAAGTTCAGAGAACAGCCCCTGGAAGTGCGATGCCACTCAATATACAAATATAACGTAAAACCGGAGATACAGAAACGGCCTCAATCGCTGAAACTGTTATCCGCCTCTACCTGTGTAACGACACAAGGGCGCAAAGAATCTGCGCTGACGGGCGTTGCATGCGGTAATGTTCCACTTGTGCAGGTACTTATAGATCAGCTCCTCGCACAGATGCTTTTCTGCAGTTCCTTGTTTCTTTCAGGGCAACTATCAAACCCACTTGACTGATCCTTTCGAAAGGACGCTGCGTGGACGGCAGTATATGACGCGCGATCATACTTACTCAAGTGATTGTTCGTTTTTTCCGGTGGCCATTTCTCATCGGCTACAGACGTTACGAAGTTATTGCCAAGCGGAAGACAAGTCGTATGTATCAGAAGCTTATCGAGTTTATCGACGAGTATAGTCTGGTATAATGTTCGGTGACCATAGCCGTGTACACTGCATTCCAAAGCTTACTCAAGCCGAAGTGGTTGCGCTGAAATCTGTGATGACGAATGTATGAAGAAGTGGCGCATCTTTATGCAGATGGGGACGAATTCACAAGACCACTCTTTCGTGAGTGCGCTTCCCATTGGTCGGCCGGTTTTCTAATGATATGTCCACTGTGATGACTGGCTTTAGCATTATCTTAGGCATATCATCGGCGTAAGATGTTTTTGCGAATACGGACCAGGATTTGTTTGCTCAATTGCGTGGTCATATCGAGAAACGGCTCTTAGTTGATGTTACGTTGATAGTTACGATGTCGCGTTTTATTGAAAAAGCGCCGTACACCAGCAAAACAATTATGCTAAAAACTCCTCATCAATTAAATCCATACAAAGTACCAACATGATACACAAAGGGCAGGTGATTATTACAATGACTAATTATTAGAGAAACAAAATGTTTTGATGTAGCGTCCCAAGTGAATGGAGAGACAATCGCACTATAACCGCACTTTCACAAGCACTAAGGTAATTTATAATCATTGGCATCAGATTAACAGAGAAGTGGGAGAAGCCTATGTCCGCCACGGTGGTATAGTGGCTACGGTGCTCGGCTGCTGACCCGATGGTCGCGGGTCCGATCCCGGCCGTGGCGGTCGCATTTCGATGGAGGCGACATGGTAGAGGCCCGTGTGCTGTAAGATGTCAGTGCACTTTAAAGAACACCAGATGGTCGAAATATCCGGAGCCCCTCCACTACGGCGTCCCTCATAATCATATCGTGGTTTTGGGACGTTAAACCCCAGATATTACAATTATTATTAGAAGCCTAGCATATTGTTAAAGAAAAAGAAATTGGTGTGAGCCAAGCTTCAGTGGATCCGTGTGAAAAAGAATTTGATGTCTGTTTTCATAGTTTCATCCTACTTAGACAAGACAGCGGCGGCAGTCCATGTCACGTGTACGTGCATGCTGCTTATATATGTGTGTAATGTGCAATAAACCGTTCGGTTGCGGGTCAGCGCTTGTTGTGTGCGTCGTTTCTTTTCCTATTAGACTGCTCGTTTCGTGGTGCGCTGTTACATTGAAATATGAACCGATAGCAACTCGCCCAAGTTGCCGTCTTAGCGTACTGTAACACAATTATGTATCAGCATATCCCGATGATTTTCAGCATCATGATGGTCACTGCATAACATAAATTTTGATTGGCTCCTAATTGCTGGTATATTCATTTCAACGCTTCAGTCAGCAGTCTTTGCCCAAACAGGGAAGTGTGTTAGAGTTCCGGCAATCTTGAAGGCAGTAGTCCTAATAATCCAAACAACTATTAAAGAGGCCCTTCATCACTTTTCTGAGTTATAATGAAATAGTTCCACTGTTACCGCGTGACGCTTCACGAGTCACATGCCGCAAACATTTTTCGAATCCATCAAGTACGAGCGCAGTTACAGCGATTTGCGGCACGCTTCAAGCGCTTTCTCTCTCCTTTCGTACCAGCGAGCGCGCTGGAAGCGACGCAGGGAGGAGGATGACAAGGGGGCAAGAAGATGCGTCCCTTCGGCAGCGCGCGTCATGAACTTGAGCTGTTACTCGTCCTTTTTTTCTACGAACGCGTCGCCGGTGCAGCTTACTTTCAGTCTGATCGCGAGTGCGAGTGCGGTCACGTGGCGGCATTCTGTGGCGCCCGCAATAACTATGCAGCCCGCGATGCGCTAATCAGCCAATGGCAGGGAACTTGGGTACATGGTGGAGAAATTTGGCCATATGGTATCACTTCTAGAGAGAAAGAGGGAGCGATTTCTAGCTGACATTAGAATTTAATTGTAAATCCGAAGCCGCGTGCTGCGCTCTAATGTAGGGCTCGCGTGCTCTCAGGAGCCTCGACCATGCTCAAAAAACATGGCTGATCCCTCCGTCATAGGAGTCGGTATAACACGAAAGTGAAACGTGTTGTCATAGTGCAGCGAGCGATGTGACCTTCCGGCACTTATGTAACTTCACGCAAACTTTGCGGTGAAAGTACAAGACGTACAACCCACCCGTCTCACGAGATAAGCACGTGAGCACGGGCGACCACGCACTGTAGGGCAAAGTACAGGCGAACGCGTGTCTCATAAGCGGTGCAAATACCTTTAAAGGGCGCCCTTCGCGCATTCGGCGCCAGATCGCTGGTGATTAGGAGAACACGCTGAAGTGCCTCTGAGCCTTGCGTTCCGCCAGCGGTAATTTACGTGCATAAATAGCTCGTTTTTAATATGCTGAATGGCGTACGCTGTGTGGCCGACTCGTTAATCTCAGCGCGCTGCGGAGCTAGGGGTCGTGGATTCGATTACCGGTGACGGAATTTTTTAATGCGAAGCAATTCTTAGCGAACATCGGCGACTTTGAGCGTATCTATCTATCTATCTATCTATCTATCTATCTATCTATCTATCTATCTATCTATCTATCTATCTATCTATCTATCTATCTATCTATCTATCTATCTATCTATCTATCTATCTATCTATCTATCTTGCTGCCTACGACTTTGTCCTCTCCGGACCGTATCGTTAAGCCTTTGATCGGCCACTGTTTCTCTAGAGTTACCACCCCAAAATTATTTTTTCCGCAAACACATTCTGCTGCATGATAATTCTAACGCGATCTGTGGTAAGAGAGAAGGGCTAGCGAGCGTCTTGAGCATCAAACAAATACGTCGAGATAGATGCATCGCCTTTTTGCAATGCTTTGTTTGAGCGTCTGATAGGTGGCTTATCAAGCTCTGCACATGGGAGTACATTTATTCGACTACAGCGGAATGGGACGCTACTGCGACATCTGTTAATCTTAACATGGCTGATAAGGAGTTGTAGAAAATTTATGAGCACGTTGAGTGGCATGGCCGCAAGTTACTCGACAGAAATCTTCCCGTCAAAAGGGCTGTTGCTCACGAGCAACAGCGGGCGTATCTGGAGGTGCAAGCAGCATAGGAAGATACGCTTGCAGTATTTTACAGCATGCAGAGCTGTTATATGCGAGGTTCTACGTGTAACGGAGAAAGAAAACTGCCATCGTCATGAACCTGCATGCGCTCTCTTCGTCCTCTTCTACTTCGATCCCACAACAGATATGCCGATTTGTCCGGCGTGGGAAGAAGTAGGAGAAGAAACTTTATGTTCACAAAAAACGTCTGCGTGGCTCAATCTTGGATGGTGCTCCACGGTAGGGCCCCACTGGCTGCCACGTCTCGCCGGGAATAAAAAATCTAGGGACTTTACCCGGGGATTGGTCTAGGGTTGCCGGTTGGCCTCCCGAGTCCCGTTCAGCGATTCGCGCATCCCAAGACCTTGCTTTGAGTGTTCGTTTTACTGAGAGTCCTTCTGACACCGGTTTGTCTCATTGGTCAGTGCTTTTGTGTCTTATGTGAGCAAGGGTCGCCGTGTGTTTGTTTCACCAGGGACAAACCCGGGTCGCGCATGTGTAGACGGCGTGTACGCGAGATACATGAGAGTATGTGTTGGTTTGAAGGCGGTGCCAGTCCCTGCAATAGTTCTGATAGGCGAGAGAACAAATACAGGGAGACAGAGAAAGAGAAGAAAGAGAAAAAAAAGAATTCGAGAGAACAAGTACACAGAGAGCGAGAGAATAATAGAATCACCAGCTCCAGTAAGGTTAAAAGAAGAACCGATGCAAGTTCTGCAAGTTCGGGTACATATTTTTGTAATGTGCTAAGTGCAACATGCATATGTACCTGGTCCTAAGCCGCAACTGTTTCAAGGCCTTCCATGTGAAGTAGTAACACAGGTGCCCTATCTTGCTCAGGAGCAACAACTCATTACTAGCCTAAAAATAATCAATTTTTTTCTTCTAACAACGTAAACGTAATTGGCATATATTGTCCTATCTTTGTTCATGCCAGAGTTTTCTTCTCTGCATGAAACGAGCACGCAATTAGTACGTTGTTCAAAATATATCACAGTGAGATGTCATTTCAGCATGCCTACATAAGCCTCATTGACATTTTAATGATTAGGTAAGTATTTGTCGAGTTAGAAACATCACTAGGACTAGTTAACTAAACTTCATTAACGAAAAAAGTAATAGTGGCTACTGCACTATACTGGAAACAATATGCACTAAGTTTGTCTTGCGTAACGACGTTCCTCTTTTTGTTCAAATCGTACTGCGTGATATTTGGCACACCCTGCATATAATCTTCATGTGACCTATATGACGCTGCATTGGCACTTTAACGACGGCACCACGCTTGACACCAGGGTTGCCGTTGGTGGCTACTTTGCGCCAAATTGGCTACTTTAGGACTCTGTATGGCTACGAAAATTTGAGGTTGGCGCCATGGCTACTTTTTGGCTACATTGAACTTCTGTTTAGGCGCCTTTAGTAGCCAATTTTCTTATTATTTGCAGGTAAAAGAACAGGAAAGCCTAAATATCAGCCACTGTTTTCCACTTTTTAGTCCCGTAACCTAATGAGCGCGCATGCATTGGCTCTAGCAACAGGCTCATGCGCACCAAAGCAGCACCCCGCAAATCAAATATCAGCACCAAGATGAAGCTGGTTTGTTATTATGGTAAATCTAGTAATCAATCTAGGTCTACGGCTTCAAGAAAAAACTGCTTAAACGTTTAACGTTCCCACTGAGTTGTTGGCGGGAATGCTCCAAAATTCCCCTGTCTCTGGGAAGAACTATCCTGCATAAATAGATACAGACGCACTGAACTTAACTAACGCGACGTAGTTGCTGCGCTACGGGTACAAAATATGATTAATGGAATTAAATATCAGAAAAAAGCAAGGTTATTCGTCTTCCCATACACTAACATTCTGCCTATTTACGCCTTGAAAAGCATTGTATTTTATAACCTGTGACTTTATTGCTATGAATATATATGCTCATATATATAACGTATTATTAACAGGAAGAATGCGAACTTCTTTCTGACTACCGCCGAACTCCTAACATGTGAGCTACGAAATGCCGCCTTTCCGCTCCCTCTCTAGCAGCGCATCGAAATTTTCGCCGCTTGACGTTATTTCATAGAATATACCAACGAAGGGTCCTCCACGACCGACTTATTTTGGCATTATGCTTGAACCCTTTGATTATCGCTCTGAGGTCATTCTATTCTGTAAAACCGAAGCTTACTATTCTGTCGGAAGTCTGTTCATTGTTCTTTTTTACCCATTAAATTTTGTTCACTTTTTTCTTAGTGTTTTATGCACACTCCTCAGCAATGCTCTTTTCGGCCTTGCGTTAAATAAATACATACATAAATAAGTAAATTAATTAATCCTTTTCCGCAACTCCCCTGTGGCTAGAACAGCAAGATGGAAAGAAATATTGTCTGATACCTTTGTTTTTGCGTACCCAAATTCATATTTATTTTGTAAAAATTCTAGTCATAATACCGTTTTCTTGTATTTGGCTACAAATTTGGCGATAAAGTTAAATTACATGGCTACTTTGGCTGCTTTTAGCTTGAATTCTGGCTCCTTTTCAAGTCTGCCCAACGGCAACCCTGCTTGACACTGGAGGAAAAAATAGCTATCACGTTGAAGGGACGCACTGTGTCTGCAAGAGCCACATCTGCCGCTACGGGGCGTCCATTGGCAACTGTCAGTATAGAGTGCCGCAAGCTTTCGTCAGTGAAACTCGACTTGCTGATGCTGCCCGTGGTCAGCCAGAAAGAGCTACGACCGATGAAGAGGACGTACGATAATCAGGGTTGTTTGGGTGGACATGAAAAGGCGCCAGAACTCACGCCAAAAAGTTGCCAAAGGAGCCATGTCATCGCCGAATTTCTAGCCAAATAGAACAGAAGCGGTATTATCAACAAAGTCATTACTATTGATGAACAACTAAAACCATTTTGAATACGTAAAACCACAGGTTTAAAAAAGAGCCATGGCGCCACCTGGAAATTTTTGTCGCCAACGGGGTCCTAAAGCAGCCAATTTGGCGTAAAGTAGCCACCAACGGCAACCCTGCTGATAATTGAAACAGCTATTGAAAACCCCGGTCTCATCTCCCGGGAAATTCAGGATGCCCTTGGATTGGAGCTTTCTACGCAAACCATCTGTTGCAAGCTTCATTCAGCTCTCATAAAAAGCAGAGTTGCTGCTCAGAAGACTCAGCTTGAAAAAACACACAAGGAGAAACGCACTGAGTTTGCTTCACTTGTCCGAAACTGGACCCCAAACGACTGGCGGACCGTTGTCTTGAGCGAGGAAGCAACTTTCTAAATACGCTGGTATCAGAGAAAAAACGTATGTGGCGTCAAGATAACAGCCGGTAAGATTTTTATTCTAATATGAGTTATGCGGCAAATATTTTATTAGCACGAGAAATTTGTCGACATAATGTTTGCTGACAGACAGAGGGAGAGTAAATTCTTAAAGGAAGACGAATATTTAAGCCCTGCTAACAGCGAGACTTAAGTAGTTTAGTGAGGTGAACTGCCGGATTATGAAAGAGTGATAAAACGATCTTACGGGCACTACATACAGCGGGGGGTGACGAACGGAAAGGCAAAATGAAAGGTGAAAATAACACACTACACACAAACCAGAAATTTTCCGGGCAGCTAAACACAAAACGCATTCCAGACAATTTCATATTAACGCCAAGATATGTGGTAACGTTTTATGTGGGTTTGAATTCTCATGTCAGGGCCTAGGGGCAAGGCTATTGTAGCAACTGTAATTGTATGCTTGTCATTCAAGTTCCTACCAGTGCTACAGCTTATCCTTAATGGTGAAGGCACGTCCCTTTTAAAGCGAAAGCTTTACTGGCCTAGTCGAGTGAGATTCACCGTGTGTCACCGCTGGGCCTTGAAACAAAGAAGGAATACCACGTGTCGTGTCCATAGCCGCGCTCCGCCGCCACCGCTGCCTCGCCCGCCGTGTCCACGTGTCTAAACTCGTGAGTAGCCGCTCCCTCTGGCACATAGGTCGGCGAACTCACTCATGAGTCGACTTGGACTCACTCAGACTCAAATCGGGCCGTGAGTCTGAGTCTGAGTGAGTCCGGGTGAGTAATATTTTGGTGAGTGGGAGTCCAAGTGAGTCCGCCTCAGGAAACATTTTGGTGAGTCTGAGTCCGAGTGAGTCCTAAGCGCAAAATATATTTCATGAGTGAGTCTGAGTGGGCTCCACAATTTTTGCCGACCTAGGCTCTGGCACGCCGAGCCAGCGTGCCAGTGCTTCAGTGCAGCCGTTGCGCCATGGTCGTGCGGTCGAAAGAGCGAGCGAGGACGCTCGTCCATCTGTGCCGAAGTTGTCTGCGTGGTCCCAGCGGCGAAAGCGGTAAGCTGCGTCGGACCTTCTAGCGGATGTCGCTCGGCATGCTAATGAGTTAAAGCCGGTACCAGCGCGCTAGGTGGAAGGCCGAAACGAGAGAAGAACGGAAACTTTGGCGAGCTAAACGTCGGGAGAATGATGCAGGAAGACGACATCGACGATCTTTATTGGCGGCAGGGAACACCTCGCGTTCGACTTCGGCGACGGCCTCAGAAACTGACGAAACGACCGCACTCAGTGCTCGCAGTGCGGAACGTTCGACTTGAGATATAGTTCGGTGGTCAAACTGTGCTTCGACTACGAGGGTAAATAGTAGAAGCACGTGTAACAAGCTTTCGCTTGCATAACGGGCATATCGGCGGGAGTAGAACGGCGGGAGTAGACGAGCTCTCAAGCTCTCTATTCCCGCCGTTCGCCTTATGCGTTTAAGGCAATTGTTCAACCTATTTTAGAATTATGCATCCATAATTTGTACCCTCACACAAGAAAAAATATCAGCGAAATGGCAAAAATTCGGGAGCTGTTAGATTTATTTATACAATTTCGGCCATACTTCAATAACATGTTTATTAGCAAAAGCCAACCTCCCAACACCCGGCTACACAGAGAAATAAAGTATTGAGATTGAAATTTTTGTTTCAGTTAGTTAAAGGTTATTTTAAGTTAGACTTGTCACATATACTTCATTTCTCCACAGGATATGCCACAAGGCAGAGGCATGCCTTTACACTAACCCCATTTTCCGCCCGTAATAACACCTTCAAGTACTCGTTTTTCCCTAAGACAATTACCGAATGGAATAATCTTAGTAACGAAGTTGTTTCCCAATCATCCTTGAACCTTTTTGCTGCACAGCTCCAGCAGTGAGTGTCTGAATTCTATTACGTGTGCTCGTGCTGTTTATTTCAATCACTGTAGCGATTATTCTCCACTCGTGATGGGGCTTCCGTCCACACAGTCAGTAGAGTCCGGGATTGTCTTGCAAGCCTCGACATAATGAACTTAGACTGGCCTGCCAGGAGCCCGGACTTCAATATTGTAAACATTGTGGCTAACGAAGAAAGATCTCTCAGAAATGCCTAGCGTGACATGATGCAATAGCGACGATATGTGGGTGGCGGTAGAAAAGGAGTGGGGACTTATTGCGAATTATCCCTTTCTCGTCGACGGTCTGCACGAGTCTCTCCCTGAGAGCATTCAGAGGGTGCAGCGGTGTGCTGGTGGAAGTACTAGCCGACATTAGATTGGATCACCGCCAATTCGTGCGGCTCTTAGATGGCGCCAAAGGCTTACACGACTACGGGGAATCTGCAGTGAATAACTCGCCTCTTCATCGAGCTTCGCAATGCAGGCAGAATTGACATGTAACGCACAAGGAAGTTCTTCCGTTCACCACTGTCGTACTTTTATGCTTACATATTTCAGCGTTTTTGAAGAGATGAAAAATTCTTGAACACGAGGTGTCGCTGGAGCCGACGTTTCGACAAACGTTGCAGCCTTGGAGAAGACCAATCCGCTTCTAGAAACATCGGCTCCAGTGACACCCCGAATTCACGAATTTTTTCATCACTTCAAGCTTCCATCTTTCCCCGAGACTTCTGCCTTCTCAGTGCTTTTGACTTACCTGTATGTGTTAAGTTCACTAAAGAGCCCGTAATAAAGAACCGTAATATCTAGGCAGCATTTTTCATGTGCGCAAAAACAAACAAACAAAAAAAGAATTAATTGCATTAAAAGCACCGATCCGCTGTAACTAAAATGCATTCATCCAAGTTAGCGACTCAATGAACGATGAAAGTAGCTCCATGAAAGTCTCTGGTAACAGAAGGCTATAAAACGCAAAGAGGTTTGCAAAAATCAGGTAATGACACACGCAACATATGTGCGACGGACTGCCGGAATAAATGCATCACAAACCTAGGATAACCCTGCAGCATAGCTTACATCGGGTGACAAGGCGGGTGATTCCCCGCGTTTTTTTTTTTCTTCTTGTTTTTAAGGCGCCACTGCCCCACCTACAATGTATCTGTCGGCCAATACATTTGTTTTAGCCGCGGCGATAAACAAAGAGAAAAATCTAGGCAGGTGCACCTTTGGGGGGACGCATTCTCAGAAGTAGCCTACCTCAAACCTATCTCAAATCACATGTTATCTGTAGATGTCGCCCGTGCAGCCGCGAGCGTGGCGCTACGCCAATCTAGAGAAGCGTGTTCACGTCTGCACTAACTCCAACTGAGTACGGTTGCTACGATGCTAGTGCGGTTACTAATCTGTTAGTAAGTTTACTAACGCTAATTAACTAACTACAAGACTGTGTATCTAGGATATTGCAGCAGAGCTGTTGTGCTGCAAGGTTTGCCGTGTGTGGTAGAGAGAAAATTGTAATCATGATAAACCTGCGCGCGCTCGCTACTACCTCTTCTGTTTCGCTCCCAGAACACGTGCGCCGATTTGTATTA
Source organism: Rhipicephalus appendiculatus (assembly GCA_030522465.1). Lineage (NCBI taxonomy): Eukaryota > Metazoa > Arthropoda > Arachnida > Ixodida > Ixodidae > Rhipicephalus > Rhipicephalus appendiculatus. The sequence continues at coordinate 89,277 of JALIZH010014739.1, forward strand.
CCTGGGATACAGTAACTCTGATGGGCGAGAGAATGAGTTTAGAGAGAGAGAGGGAAACAAAGAGGGAGGGAGAGAAACAAAGAAATAGAAAGAGAGAGAGAGAGAGAAATTCTTGGCGAAAACATTATATTTGCAACGTGAGATTCCAATCCGCGTACAAAGGATCCGAAGGTGAGCCTCGTATCCACGCGGCTGTCCAGGCATCTTAGCACAGTATAGTATATTATAGTATAGTATAGTATAGTATAGTATAGTATAGTATAGTATAGTATAGTATAGTATTGTATAGCGAGGGTGAGGAAAATGACACTAAGGGCGAGGACGAAATGTGATTATGAAGAGGGCGGAAGGTAGGAGGGGAGAACGAGTACACAGCGAAGAGAGGGAAGGAAAGAGAAAGAGAGAAGAAGATACAAGGCAAGAGAATGACTACAGAGATAGAGAAAGACAGAGTAGAAAGTTAAACCGAAAAATATAGATAAAAAAAATTGGGCGACCCTTAAGCTTCGCCTTTAAGAGTTTAACGCGATAGCGATATCCTGTCCCTAGTGCGTACTTTAATCAACTAGTGCATACTACGTAATGGGTGGCATGCTTTAAACCACGAGCAATTATGAGCGGGAAATGTTTTCGAACTTTCTATGCACCCACTACGTGGTCTTAAGGGAATACGCGCAGTAACGTGGGTGCCTTTTTGTAATGGGAGGCCGGCTTTGAACCACGATGTCATTATAATATTCGCACGTTCTGACGCCCGACGGCAATGTACGCTTGCACCACGCAATATTACTGCGATATTTCATGTTGTATCGTGACGCCTGTATGCAGGACGCGTGCGTTTGTAAAGCATGAAGCTATTTTCACTGCGTTTTCAACCAGAGGAAGTTATTTTCAATGCAGTTCCAAGCAGAAGCGTGGCTGTGTGGCAGAACACCTACTTCCCACGCAGATGGCCTGGGTTCGATCCTCAGACCCGGAAATTTTTATTATTTATTTTATTTGCATCTTTCTCGATTTTTCTTTCACGGACAAGATGATGATTTTTCGCTCACAAGCAACGACGCCACCGCCGACACCGACGCCGACGCCGGAATTTCTGCGAAACGAGCTCTTTAACGCTATCGCGTTAAAATTCGGCAGGTTGCACGTTCCATGGGAATCGATGTTATGCGAAGCATGCGGAGGGAAGGTGACTTCGGTGTAATTTTTTTATTGAGCGAAACGTTACGAAATGACGTTAAAGATATGTGCAAATGTTGTACACACACAGATATTTTGAACAGTCGCATATGTCTTATATAACAAGTTGTTTACAGTTGCGTTACGATGCCAACAGGAACACGGGTATTACCAACATCAGAAGCGGTAAGCTGAAATGTAGCGCTTGTGCTTGTGAGGTTGGTTGCCCTGGATAGTGCTACGTAGATCAACTTTAGCGTATGGTGCTTCAGTTAACCCGACCTGACGCCTGTATCGTAAGAGTACATACGTAATGTTTATCAAATTAGATTGCCAGCACTGCAACCGCAGTTTACATTTCACGAACATTACGCCTGCATAGGGTCTTTTTCTAAAGCATTTTCGAGATCAGGCGTGGCTCTGTGGTAGAATACTTGATTGCCACGCAGAATGCTTGGGATCGATTCCTGGTGGGACCCTTATAGTTATTATTTGCATTCATCGATCGGGTCAACGCTGCCGATGCCTGCTTTTTTTAAAGCTCTTGCATTTAAATTACGAATGTCTGTTGTAGGGTACGCATTTGGGCTGGTTGGTTCATGATTTGCAGTAGAAAACAGCGCTACAAGACGGGACGAAGAAAGGACACAAACCACGGCGCTGTGCTTTGTGACCAACCTCACAGCGCCGTGTTTTGTGTCCTTTCTTCGTCCCGTCTTGTAGCGCTGTTTTCTACTGCGAATGTCTGTTCTCGCCGTATACTAGTTTTGGTCCACCCCAAGTTAAGGGGGGCGATCACAGTTCGCTAAGAAATGCTTCGCATTTACAAATAATTGTTGGAGTTTAACATCCGAAAACTACGATATGATTATGAGGAACGTTGTAGTGGAGGGCTCAGGGGAATTTAGATCACCTGGGTTTTTTTAGGGTGCACCTAAATCTTAGTACATGGTCCACAAGCATTTTCGCCTACATCGAAAATGTGGCCGCCGCGACGAGATTCGATCGCGCAACCTTCGGGTCGGTTGTTGAGCACCATAACCGCTAGACCACCATGGTGGGTAGAAAAATGGAGACAAAGATACAGTAAAAAGAGATAAAAAGTCAGAACTAGACAGAAATAGAAATAGAGAAAAAAAGAAAGATTAGCCATGTTTTCACAAATTTATGGCGTCTATAGAATGTCCGGCAGTGTGCTGTGCAGGAGTGGTACAATTGACGCAGCGGAGGCATTCTCGTTTGGTTTTTACGAAACTTCAAACAGAAACTGCACGGAATGGCAAACTGCGCATTTCTTTCCCGGCTTTGGGTCAGTTCCACCAGATGGCGAAAGCGCGCATTAACTCTCACCTGCGCGATTTTTAAGGTCGCAGGTGAGAGTTAATGGCAAATTCACTGACGTGGTAGCTTTTGTGAGTCTCTGCGATACAATTTTAAATTTGGAAGGACCGAAAAATCCCGTCCTCGATTTCACAAAGTTCCCGATTTCATGAACTAATTCGCGGGTCCCGGTGACTTCGTTAAATCGAGGTTCAACTGTATATGTGATGTGGTCATTATTTTGCTTCATGTATCTTTCTGAGTATACTGTACAACCTATTTCGTGTTTTTAGCAATTGTTACTCGTTTCATTCTGCGTTTATAGTTGGTGTTAGATTGTTTTGTATGGCTAACCTTGTTATACTATTTTGTTTAATGCTCATCATATTAAAAGTTCTGTAATGTTAGAAAGTTGCCGCATTTCTTTTTCTAGTAGTTCGTACACTGTGCGTAAGCATTTTCAGTTATTGTTGGTCTTAAATGCGAATAAATGTGCATGTAAAAACACCATTTGCTGTGGCTGTCTTGCCTGGTCTTTGGGCCACGTCAAGCTACGCGCGTAGCTTTTAGCCCACTAGGACCATGTAGCATGCATACTCCTAAATAAAATTGATTTGATTTGATTTTCGTACTCGGTCTGCCATTTTCACAGACTGTGGGCCGTCAGATGATGGTATACCTGATCTCGCACCTGCTGACTCAGTACAATGTGGATCCGTACGTCCGTCATTTGTTGGACAACACGCGCATCCACATCATGCCCAGCATGAATCCCGACGGCTACGCTGCAGCAAAGGAGGGCACGTGCATGGACATCACAGGAAGGTAGGCTGAATTGTGCTGTAGTCGCAAACAGAAAATGTCAACAGCCGTTCAATGTGCTTCCCTATGCAAGCCGTTGTGCATTGTGCAACAGTTTGTCACTCAGTTGCTCCAAACAGCGCAGAAACGGGACACAGATGAGACCACAGAACACAGCGCCTGTGTTGTGAGGTCTCATCTGTGCCCCGTTTCTGCGCTGTTTGGAGCAACCATGTGTACGTACCAACAAGCCCGCTTAACCACCATTTTCAAGTTCCTCACTCAGTTGCATTGTGCTAAAAATGCATGAATGACATTTTGTTCATAAAAAGAGCGTAAGTCTGAAACATTTGAACATTTCTGGCAAGTTATCTCGCTTAGCTTCAATTTTTATAGCGATTGCCGTAGTAAAGGCACGGTAGAAAATTCGGCTTTACTTATGTTTTTTCGTTGTCCCACGGCACGAAACAGACATGCTGAGGCCAAGGTGAAGATTAGTCAGATGAATGTGCTGGTAGTTACGTTTTAATGAAGCGCGCAAATACCGCTGGCATGAAAAAAGTTCATGCACTGAAACTGCGGAAATATTTAACACACTATGAATGATCTAACACTTGGTGGTATTCCGGAACCAAATTCACAAAGTTTTTCTTCGTAAGTATTCTACAATTGATCCACCATCAGGTATGGCTGTAATATTCTCTTTCGAGCAGTTTTTGCCTAAAAAGTGTTTTTAGAAACGGGCCCTGGTTGCTTTCTGGGGCTTAAAGTCCCGGAGCGGGTCAGCTTATGAGAGAAGCCGTAGTGGAGAGCTCCAAATAATTTCGATAGGGCTCGTTTGCGCAGTGGCATCGCAGAGTACATGGGGTTCTAGCATTTCGCCGCCACTGAGCAATATTGCACCGTAACCACTGACCAACAACGACAGCGTGGAAGAAAAGGAGGCACGATGAACAGTTGTCTAAAATGCATGTCACTGGAGGAACGTTATCACGAAGGGAAGGAGACGAAGGCAAGTCTCCTAGAAGAAATTGAAGCTCCAGCCTGCGAAGTTCTTCCGTTTATCACTTTCGGTAAAGAATTCCTGTCGCCACACTCACTAAGGCGTTTGTTCGTAAGTGCTGATAGCCATTGGCCAGCAGGCTTCGCTAATGATGTGTCGAGCATCACGATTGGTTTTAACATTTTCTTATGGACAATTATAGCGTAAGGCACTTTTATGAATACGCCCATAGCATATTTACGTGCCATAACCACGATCTTATTAAAAACACGTAGTACTGGTGTACTACGAACTACTTTTGATGAGCCAGTGTTTTTATTGTGCACCGAAAATCGTGGAGCATGAACTTCGTTGTTTCGATTTCCCTGTCATCGCATTGTCGCGTTGCAGCAAGGTATTGGACCTGGCACCTTGTAATGAGCAGTGTAACGCCGCAACCGTTTGGTTCCTGCTGTTCAAAGCGTCAAGCCTCCATATTTCTAACCATATTATTAGTCTCGTCAGAATTTGGACTTATTGCGACGTCCTGCACCCACTTGACGTGGCTTTGTGCACTCGCACTTCCTTATCCCTGCATCTTTCCGCACTCCGCGGGGCATTTTTGGGCTGGATGATCATCGAGATGCCTATACTCGCATCAGGTGCCTTAAACACCTCGATTGCAAACGCAGTTCCAACAGTCTATAGACTTACCTTGCTTTACCGGATTCGCACCTACTCTTCTTGAAACGGGTTCAGAATTTCCCCTTTCGGGAAAAAGCCGCAGGTGCTCACAGACCTTTCCCTGCGGCGACCACTTCCTTGGTTTTGGAATCAATTGAAGCGAATTTCGTGTTTGGTGCCATTCGCTTACGGCGTGCACAAATCGTTCATGTCTTTCTCCCAAAGACTAAGCCGAAGAACAGGGCCACTGTCATAAGTCGGAAACAAGTGGAGCTCACTTGGACTCACTCAAGGAGGAGGAAGGGAATGAATGAAAGGCAGGGAGGTCCACCAGACGCGCGTCCGGTTTGCTACCCTGCACTGGGGGGAAGGGGTGAAGGGATCAAAGAAATAAAGAAGAAGGAAGAAAGCAACGTCAGGGTACATGTTCGCCTGTCCATTGCACGCCTAAAAGCGGTCGGTTAAACCGGTCGGTTTTAAAAAACGTAGCAATGCTCGTGTCCCTTTGCTGACCTTCTGTGCATGTTTTTAAGCGTACTGAAATGCGAACGAGGGCACCAAAAACGAACAGACGTCGAGCCGAAAATATGCTTCACTTTATACTAGCATACGATTAGGCGACAAGGTCCGGCTGCTAAGCTTGATCTGTCGATAAATGCGAAGCAAGCGGTGTACCGCCTACTGCCAATGTGCAACCGTCGAACTTAGCGCATGACGGACTGAACAAAGAAAGCGACCCCTACCGCAAAACGCTACATGTAATCAGCTAGCCTGCTGTAAGCTCGTAAAAAGACATGGCTACGAGCGTGAAAGGAAGGAGACGCAGGCGCCCTGCGATGTCTCGTCAGACGTTAGACGGCGCGGCGATGCAGTTTTATCTGATTCTGGTCGCCGCTCGAGCGTCCCCGACTTATTTTGCCGACGGGTGTACCTGTGGTTGTTGTAGGCACCACGGAGGCGACAGTGGTCTTGCTGCTGGAGTAAAGCCCGATAAAAGGCATTCTCTATCAGCGGAAACAATCTTTGAAATTATGGCTAGTGGTCTCTGAAGTGGCAACGCAGCAATATGGTGACCGGGAACTCGGCAGAGGTGTCTAATGTGGGCTCTTAAGATTGTCACTGGTGTGGTATGTTTAAATCGGATGCACTTTTGCAATCATAATTGTCCCGTGTGTTGAGGTGCAGCGTGGTAATCCTAAGCGTAGTACCTTTCCTTGCAAACTTTCGAGGGTGCGGATGTTCGTCTTGCATGTATTTGCCAGCAACGGCAAGCTGGAACGTAAAAATCCCAGAAACAGTGCTCTGTATAGCTGCATCATGGAACGTATCGATGGGCCCTAAGTTTTCCCGCAGTGGAACCGCATTATGTGAATGATGGAAGTTAGCCTTTTTCTTCAGGTAAGCGCAGTGGGTGCTCCTCGAAAGGTCCCTGTCAATAATCACCCCAAGGAAGGGATGATTCTTCTGGTACGAGACATTTTGGCCATTGATGTAAACAGGGTACGGTGTCATGGCCCTGCGAGTAAACGCGACCAACGCGAATTTCTCGGTAGAGACCAAAAGACTGTTTGCGGAGATACGAGCATGTCAGGGTGGCAGTCTGCTGGACTCTTGCGTGCACTTGCAGATGGGTTACAGCCGAAGACCAAAGGCAGCTATCGTCAACATATATGTATATGTAAACAGTACTTGGCAAATGCGCACGAACGCCGACCATCACAAGATTGAACAAAGTAGGGCTCAATACCGCGCCCTGACGGACGCCACGGGAAGTACAGTAATTGGTAGTGGGACCATCTTCTGTCTGTACAAAGAAGGACCTTCTGCTCAAATAATCGCGGATCCACTCGAACATCCGACCGCCAATTCCGACAGCCTCCAACGACTCAAATATGGCGTCATGTGTTACGTTATCGTACGCCCCTTTGACATCGAGAAATAGCGCCAGTGACATGCGCTTGAGGCACTTTTGTTGCTGGACAAATGTCATGAGATCAATTACGTTGTCAACGGATGACCTGCCTCGCCGAAAGCCCGCCATGCAGTCTAAGCACACATTGTAGCGCTCGAGATACCATTCTAGGCGTGCAAGTATCATCCTTTCCATGACCTTCCCTACGCAACTTGCCAGGGCAATAGGGCGAAATGATGTCAAATCAAATGGTGACTTTCCTGGCTTGAGTAGTGGCATAAGACTACTTATCTTCCATTTCTGGGGAACAACGGCCGCATGCCATGAGTGGTTGTAATAACATAACAGTTTTCCTCTGGCCTCTTGTTCGAGGTTGGCTAATACGGCGTAGGGGATGCCATCGGGCCCTGGTGAAGATGATCGTCGGGAAGCCGCCAAAGATGCGTCAAGTTCTTCTATAGTGAAATCTTTGTCCATTTCTGGGATCCGGGGCTCAGGGAAAACACTCTTAACTGTGGAAGCGGACATCGTGCACACACCAGCACTTCGCGCACGAAAATCATTCGCCACTTCAAGTTGGGTGCGGCCTAGTTGTAGGGCTAAAGCCACGAAAGGATGCGTTTGCTGCGGAGGCGAGCGCAGGCCACGAACAGTGCTCCAGATGCGTGACAATGGTTTCCGAGGATGCAATGACTCGCAGGATGACTTGCAGTGCTGCTCCTCAAGTTTCTCCAAACGGCGTAGGACTTTTTTCTGTATGAGCCGTGCCAGCCTCAAATCACATATTGCCTTCGTGCGTCTGTATCTCCGTTCCGCCCTTTGGCGAAGCGCACACAGTTTCTCCAGTTCGACGTCAAAATATGAACGCAGTGCTCCAAAATCCAGCAGTGCTCAAAACGTTGTGATGACTTCTTTGTCCTCATCAGGTAGCTTGTCGGCGGCTGGTTCGGATGTTGTAGTTGTCGATGTCAAATTGGAACTTGCAGGTGGCTGTGACTTCTGAAATGAAGGCCACACTGACTCAACTGCAACAATACTGTTCGTCGGTTTGTTGGTCGCGCTGGTCGCCTTCAGTCTGGGAGGCAAGGGCGGTGGAAAAGAATGACGGTGGAGGGACGCTGCCGATGCAGAGGTTGGGGCATTCTTTAACGAACGGCGGCGATGATGTCGCCTCTTTCTGACGGTCTTGGCAGCCTCCCGATGCGAAAAATGGTCTCTCGCCATTTGTTTCAATACTGCTATTACCCTTTCGATTTTGGGGCATTCTTTTCACAAAGCTACATGTGACCCATGACAATTCGAACATTTCAGGATAGTTGGTTTGCAACTGTCCTGAAACTGTCCGAGACCCATCCGCAGAATGGGTCTCGGCGCAGCGAGAACATATTGTCACGTGGTTGTGACGTGGATGAAGACAGGAGTAGGCTTCTTCGAGGTGAACCTCTTTATTTGGCCGAACTTGTGGCCGCGAAACTGAAACTCAAGTTACAGGAGGCAATGCACACTGTAGACTGATATCGGCGCACAGAGCGTCGGTCGTCGAAAAACCGATCATCGTTGGAACGCACCGGCTTTTATACATCACGCGTCGAACATTCTAGCCTTATAACTGGTCGTCGCGTAAGCTCTGGAATAAGCTCGAGTGTTTGCGTCTTGCGCGCAATCTTAACAGAACGATCTACTACAGCCGAGAAGCTTCTGGAACACTAAGGCGCGGTCTGCGCCGAGCTCTGCCGACAGTCTTTGTGGGCGTAAGCGAAGTTGAAACAACCAGCACGCGTGGCAATATTTCGGCCTTAGGGCTCATACGGACTCAGACTCACAGACACTTCTCCAACTGGACTCACTTAAATTTTGCTCAACCGTACTCACTCGGACCCAGACTCGCCAAAAAATTTCTCGACTCGACTCACTCGGACTCACATACCAAAATATTATTAATCTGAACTCACTCAGACTCACGGCTATAGTCAGGGTCGATCTAAATCTGACAGAGTCGATCAATTCGTGAGAGCGTTCGCATAAAATAAGATTTTATGATCATGGTCTCAATCCTTTTTAACGCTAATATCGCACATAATTGGTGCTCTACGTGGCGTCTTTTGATCTTGTACACTCAAATACGAGTTATCAATGGTTGCAATCTAGTTCTTATAGATATTGTTTCAGAGAAAAATATTGAAAGTGAAAATTTTTTCAGCTTATCTAGGGTGTGTGAATATTCGAAAATTCGAATATTCTATTTGAATAGTTTTGTATTCGCTTCGATGCGAAATATTCAAAACGCCAAAAAAATTTGTAAGCATACGTAAAATCTATTTTTAGAGCACAGGGGTACCTTAAAAATGTTTTATGAGCCAGGTCGCCTATACAATTTCGGGCAAATAACACGAGAAGCAAATACGTTGTTGTTATTTGCGCGAATGTGACTGGGTAAATATGCCTCAGTGAAATATGACTGGATCTTCTAAATACCGTCACTCAAAAACAAAACTGAACTCAAAAACTAAATTGAACGAACGAAGGGATTTTTAGATGCGAAGCAGCTCATGGCGGAGTTCATATCCGGCGGTGGTGTGCGGCCTGACCACCCCCTTCCTGCGCATGCCCTCTCCACACACCTCCTCTCCTACGCTTCCTCCTCTCTCCTCTAGGCATCCCTCCCCGCGGCATCCACACCCCCCACTGCGCATGCGCGTCCCCTGCCCCTCTCTCCTCTCCTACGCTCCCCCCTCTCTCTCCTCTAGGCATCCCTCCCACGGCGTTTACACCCCCCATTGCGCATGCGCGTCTCCTCCCCCCTCTCTCGCCTCGCAACGCCGACAGTCTACTAGCGAGTTTCTTGAATGAAAAAATTGGCCGCGTATCTGCGTGCTTCGCTGCAAATGTCGTCGAAAGACGATAGTCTTGTGCCGGCCGTACTACGATGTTTTCAGCGCAGCCTAAAAAACACTTGGGTCTTTAGAATTACGTGTTTATGTATTTTCTAATAAAAGAACACACGACCTGATACTTAAATATTAATGTTGCGCCTCAGGTGTGCGTAGTATCTGCTTTTCGATCGAATATGTTCACAAGTATGAACGCAAACACCAGTTCAAGATGGGTGGGCGTTCAGGAAGTGGTTAACCTTTGGCCGAGTAGCTGAATCAGGTTACAGACAGACAGACAGACAGACCAAAATTTTTGCGTGTAAGTATCCCAAGAAAGACTATCGTCTTTAAAAACCGACTGCTCGCGCTGCACAACTATTCACAGCCCACCCCGTATATATAGGCACTGGATCTTGACCTGCAAGGTAGTGCCGGTGGGTGATTTCTCCTGTGCGTTGTTGAACAATAAAAATTCGCAGCTTGCGCGTTAACCAAAAGCAGACTGCGGGGCTCTGTGTCCAATCAGAGTCTTCTGTCTCTCATTGCCCATTAGCAGCGATTGGCATGTTCCAGTAGGAAACAGCGGTCCATCACTGCGTGCTTTGCGCCTCCCCAGGTTTCTCTCCTGCGCAACGCCGCGATGAGCGCCAGCGTCAACGCCGCCGCCAGTGTAATCTACACATGGTTCCCTTTAGCGGGAGATGGTGCAATTTTTTTTCCAGTGGCTCGTTTCTTTGTTAGACCCAACTAAATGAAAGTAACAGACAATCAAGCCAAGGAAAGCATAGTGGTCTTTAATTGTGGGGGGACTGCGGACCGTGGCGTAATAACCTTTATCATGTAAAGTTTAAATTCACTGAAATGGACAAAACATCACCCTTGCCGCCGATGGGATTTCTAATCTATTTTTCTTATACCTAATATAAAATTTACGTCATATTCCTTGTCATATAAATTTACTTCGTTAAAGATAACAATTAATGCTCGCCACGCTTTCCTTCGTTCAATTGTCTGTCAGATTCGTTGAGTAAAAACTACGACAAATAGTTTGAAATCTGCGCATGGAATTACATATCTGCAATAATTTCATAAAATCTTAGGCACGAACAGAGAGATTGGTGTTATTTACGACATTCACCCCCTTTGTACACGTTTACAAAGGCTGGATCCGTATCGTAGTGAAGATGACAAAATGGGCCAGTGTGTGTGAGGCTCAGCACGTCGAGGGCCCCACTTGTAGTGAAGAAACCCACCGAGACAAACAGGCAGCTATTGTGACATTGAAAATGCATAAAAAATACGGAAAATAGAATTGTTGTAGGTTAAGCTACGATGAAGCACCTGCAGTGAACATCATGGCGATTAGCGTCATTGCGTCGCCCAATTGAGGTAAAAACCTAGAGGATTAAACGATGATAACCTAAAACTCACCAAAACTGACGTGTCCAATGAGCGGCTATTTTTGTTGCCTGGAGCAAGGGGGGACACGCACAACTGTGTCACCAGTCCCCGACCATACTGTGCAGCTATCCATCCTTCATCGCTACAATAAATTACTGCAAGTGCAGTACTGTCAGGCATTGGTCTTGTAAAATTGATAATTTTCGTGATTCCTTTATGATTTGCTGCACATCTGAACTATTTTTCCCCACTGCTTCGTGAAAAAAAAGATCATTTTTTGAGAAACTCAATTGCGGTAGTATTCACACTGGAAAACATAAGAACAACAATCGATTTGAACATGTTCTTCATTACTGGAATTTGATTCAAGGTTGAAAATTTGATATTCGGACGCCCTTGCTGTAAGGGCAGCGTAAAGAGTTCAGTAGCCTCATAATTATTAAACGGCCATTGATTATTCGTATATTTCACAGAAACAACGCCGCAGACGTGGACCTCAACCGTAACTTCCCAAACCGCTACGGCACCCAGACAGACATGGAGCAGCCTGAGACCACGTCAGTGCGACGCTGGTCAAGCGAGATACCGTTCGTTCTCGCTGCAAATCTGCACGGCGGCGTTCTCGTGGCCAGCTACCCGTACGACCACGCTAAATGTCTTATTTTAGGTAACGCTGCACTTTTTTGCAATCTCCAATGCAGCATTTATAGTGCCCGAGAAAGTTTATCTCACAAAGATCTGGGATTGAAGCCATACGGCATGAACGATTGTGGTAGTTTTCTTACATGCCAATCGAAGGTAACAAAAACAGCAATATAGGTGGTTTGATTATGAACGCTGATTATCAGACATAATTTTCACTGTAACAATGTCATGCCTCTGACGAGTCTGTGCTATTAGAGAAGAGGTTTTAAAGTATCACAGCGAATTTTTGGGCAGTGAGAACCAGCCGTACAGTTAGCGTTTGTGGCCCGAGACCCATTTTTAATTAGCCGAAGCAGTGGAAAGGCGACACAATGACCGCGTTGTCCAAGCTTGTGTTTCTGGACGTGTGCCGCGTTCTGACTATGCATTATCATTTTTTCGCCTGCGCTCTATGAAATGCTGTCTTCCTGAACAGGAACCATATAGAGTAGCAAATCTCCAACTACCGCTAGACCTAAACTGGTGGTAAATCGTGTATAACAAGATATTAATTATAGTTAATTATCTGAAATATTTAAGTGAAGGAAATCGACTGACACTAATTGGCAGGAAAGCATTTTGTAATGACCAGCACCTGTTCAAAACTGCAAACAGCGAGCATAAGCTATAATATGACGGTGTATTAAAAGCCAAGCGTGCAAATAAACACATCAGCTCTAAAAGAAGTATTGATTTCTTTTTCTTTTTCAAACAAAAGAATATCTAAACACGCGCAAGTACGTATGATATGCGTTATGACGGCCTTTGTTTGCGTCATTGAAAGCTACAACTCGGTCTGTATTATCAATCTACTTCCGGCACGGGTCCGGCGGTCTCTTTCAGAACACCAGACGCAGAACGAGCCTTCGCCAACGCCTGACGATGACGTACTGCGACACCTGGCTGAAGTCTACTCGTTCAACCATGCCCGCATGCACCTGGGCGAGCCTTGCCCTACCAACGATCTAGGCTTTCAGAACGGTACTACTAACGGCGGCGCATGGTTCAATTTTGAAGGTAAGTATCGTGCTCATGCACTGACGGATCGGGTGACTGAAACTGGTCAAAGCTTGTGTATACTTTGCTCTGTCATCGAATTCGTTCTGTTTTGTGAGCAAGAATTCCCATTTGGTTTCAACATCTACACGGTCATCAGCAATATGACAGGGAGCAAAGAAAGGCGTGTCAGATAGGGCTCACGGGCAGTCACGGGCGATAAGTGCGCGACGGCCACTATCGAGAACAAACAGAGCGGGGGAGTGCTGTTGCGTTATCTGTTGGCACTCCCGCCGTTTATCAGTGCTGTCGAAATTCACAACGCCATTCCACAGCGATAGCACCGATAGGTTACTCATAGCTAATGGTCTAAAGAGTGGTAAAAAGGAGCTTTTTGTACCGCATCAACTAGTTCATGAAGTTAAATTAATTGCGTGCAACGATGCTGTGTTAATAGTTTTGTTCGCACTTCGTACGTCCCAGAAAAAATAACAGCGCGAAAATGTGTGCTGCGGCATGCATAAGAGCTTGCTCATATACTGCTTCCTTTCGTCATAGGGTGCTACCAAAACGCGTTCTGCTACAGCAATGATGGTGTTTATGCTTTGTTGCATATACCCGTAAAAAGCCGCGTTGAATGAGTTGCCATACCGAAGTAGCATCCGGCCTTTTGGAATTGCTCATGACATTTCGCCAGCGAGCGCCGAGTCCAAGGGCAGCTTAAAAAAGCTCACCTTTATATAATATTTTATATATTTATTACTACATGCAGGGACATTCGCGCGAATATTTTGTCCTTTTATTTTTCGTTAGTTCGTTCTTAAAATATTATTCTCGAGAGAGCCCGGCGATTGTTGCCACATATGTTACCGCTTGCGAAGCACTGAACCAATGGCCACGTACCAGCACTCTACCTATAGTGTTTCCGATTGATTGATTGATTGATTGATTGATTGACTGATTTATTGATTGATTGATTGACTGACTGACTGATGTCACACTTTCGTGATTGACTACATAAGCAATGTGTCAGAGGCATCAAGCGAAAGGCAGTGTAGCAACAGGGAGGGAGAACAACAGAGAGGTTTCACGTTAGTGAAGCTGAAACACCCTTCCCTACATGCCCTTTCTTTGCTATAGACGCGGCCTGCGTATTCGCCTCGTGCGCCACCGATGACGGCGCTACGAACGGCGCTCCAGTGACGCAAAGGCGGGGATTCTGCTTTTATCGTCTGCTACGCTCTGGATAGGACAGCAGCATTTTCGTTATAGTTGGCTCGCGTCGCACGGCGTTCATCGACTACTAGCTGTATTTTTTCTTCTAATGATCGTTCTTTAGATGGCTGCTAGCATTACAGGAGGTTAAGAAACGTTAACGTTTAACATATCTTCTATATACCCACAGCCATCGCGGTCAGGATAATGCCCGCGAGTTCATAGCGTCACTCACTGGGCTGGATAGCGTTGAAATAGCTTACGTGGAAGCGCGAACGTCCCGCCAAAAAGAGTTAGAGAGTATGCGCTACTCCCAACTGTAGCCAAGTGTACCTGTGTACACAAAACGTTTGTCGACAAAATAAAATTGATAACTTCATCGACCAGCCGGCTATTGCGGACAACTAGCGTAGACTGGGCGAGTGGATGCTCATTAAATCTTGTTACACGTACTATCCGCTCCGAATTAAACGCCAGATGTGGTACGCGTGATACAGTTCGCACTCATTTGAGATAGATACGCTCATGCGGTTTGCCGCTCGTCAGCCACATTCATGCTTTCGATCGCGCAGTGCTGCCTAATCGGGTGTGCGGGCCTGTCAATGGCGATGACAGGACGGCGCGCACTATACAGTTCTTAATGCGTGGGGAACGCGCTCCGCTGTTTGTGTTTCATTTGACACCGGTAGAACAGCTTGATAAACAGTAGGAAAAATCAGCGAATGTGTCCAGGACGAGCAGAAAGAGAGCTGTTTCCCACCATTCTGTTGGCCCCTTTGGCTGGTTATTTCTGTTCTTTACCGCGCTTTGACAATATTGAATATTTTAAGGTGAAAGCCTTAGATTCCACATCAAATGCGGAAATTAACCGTTGGCGTCCCGCGTCGGCAGCGTCAACTCGAGTGATGCAAAAAATCATCACGTGATGACATCACCTTATGACGTCATCATGACATCACAGACCGCCAAAATTTGCGACGTCCTGAAGTCACGTCACATGATGACGTCATCACATGACATCGTCACTTTGCATTGCCTGCGTGATCGGTGGGCCGATCACGGAGGCAATGCAAAACCAGGTGATGTGTAGATAGCTTGCAATGCCTCCGATCCTGGAAGCAGTGCAAAACAACGTTACGTCCAGAAAGCATTCGGAGGGGGGGCTGGGAATAAAGATTACATGGACTGAAAAAAAAAAAACATATGAGGATGGCTGTAGCCTTCGAGTCATCTAAGGCAAATGCATAACTGACCCTGTGAGTCTTTTAGTACAGTGATCACACCATGCCCTATCAGCATAGGCGTGCGCACGGGGGATTCAGGGGGGGGGGGGGGGCTCGCCCTAGGCCCTTAAAGGGGCTTTGCGACACTTTTGCGACCACCTTATTTAGCACCGGGAACGCGTATAGTAATGAATGCCGAGACGAATGCAACAAGAATGATGCAAATTGGTGCACGAAAAGTTAAGTTACGAGTCCTCAAAGTTCAAAACTCGAGTAGACGACAACGAGAAACGTTCCCTTTCTTATTTCACTCTCCCGCTGACGTTCAAAGGCCGTTTCCAGTCACCGCGCGCGTCTCATAAAGACCTGCCGGAAATGTCACCTCATGGTGGCCTTCACACAGTACCTTGCTACTGCTCTTTTAGACGGCGTCGTTACCATGGTTAGGCGCTAGCAGTGAAGTGTAAGGAGCACCCTTTGCGAGTTGATGCACTTTTTTTCGCTCGCAAGACCAAGCGCCTGTAGCCACAATTCCCGTCACTCATTGCTCGCCGGCAGCCGGTGAAACGATACACCAGCAGGAGTGTTGCCACTGCTCGCGCAACTAGCAACTGCGCATCGAATGTGCACCATACTCCACGCACGCAGGCGATTACACGGGTGTGGCACTACACTACAATGCACTTTCGCCGAAAGGCCAAACAGCAGCTTTTAGGTACGATGAACGATCAGCGAGTGCACACCACCAAGACAACACCGCAAAAGGCAAAACACCGGAATGTATCGTCCTCCACCTCCCTACCCCACCCAACGACCCAACGACCCAACGACCCCACCTAGTTGCACAGGACACCTTGTGTTGGTTTCGTTGTTCTGAAAATACGTCATTTAGAAACAGAAGTCATTTCTTTCTGAGAAAGTATATAAAGGGTTTCTATTGTTTTTAGCATTCACTCGTACGGCCTAGCTACCACCTGTATGAATATTGCATGTCACGTGTCGCGTCAAGCCAATCAAAAACGAACGGTCTTTGTCATCACTGTCACATGACATGTCGTCACTTCCAGTAACAAAAATAGCCGATGTGTGTCGCCATTATCGCCACAGTCCGAAATCAAGGTAGTTTATCCCTTGGAATTAAAATTATAAGAGCTTTGATTTCGGCGTTGCGACTTGCGCAACGATATCGGTGCATTCCACAGTACCAGAAGAACCGATGAAAAAGACATGCTCAAATTGTGTCGCAGGGCCCCTTTAAGAGGAGGGCAAAGCGTGCCCCATACATTCACTTAATAGGGAGGGAGGCCCTGCGACGAACCTGCGCCCCCTGAAGGGGAACCCTGCGGACGCTTATGCCTATCAGGAGTCGACCATTGAGAGTGATTTACGTTATTATATTGGAAATACATCTCATTACGACTTTCGATGCGAAAACTTTGTATTTATATCTACGTTAGTATAATTGCACTAATTCTGTTCAGCATACTTTCAGAAGAGCGGGAACAAGTCAGCAAATGTCGATAATTTAATGTAGGGATTAAAATATGTTGCAAAAACAAAACAAATCCGCACAACCTACGAATATTTCGTATCACCGTCTTGCATCCCCTTTTGACTAGTGCTATCAACCTATTTCTTGTTTAAATTTCAAGTACCTTACGGCGCGCTTGCACAGCAGCTGCTGAAAAACTTGGGTTTAAACAAAGGTTTTTGCCCCTCTAACGACCATTTAATTTATTTGTATGACTTCACACGTCGTTTTGCATGCGCTTAAAACTCGGAACAAATGATTTAAACCGAATGAGCGGGCTTGACAACCGAACACGCGCGGCAGACTCGGGAAGCCGGCAGACACGGACACGGAAGCCGGCAGACACGCGCGGCAGACACGGAAGCCGAAGCCCGAACACTGAAGTTAATGATCGAAAACTGGCCGGGAAGTCATTTTGAGTGCGCCGAGGTCATATAATAGTCGGAAACAGAAATCCTCGCAATACATTCAGATGTACACACTGACGGCTTCCAGACGACACCAGGAGCAATCGACACTGAACGTTGTTACGATCGGCCTTGGAAGCTATCATGGCAGAGGCAGCGGAGAATGCTCCTGTCACTCAAAAGTTCCTCCCGGGTTCGCTGCCCTTCGGGGGGCGCAAGGTTTAACCCCCCTTTTCTTGGTATGCCCACGAGCGCGCGGCGTGATCAGGTGACCAGAAATCCAGCAAGGGTGCGGCGAACAGCCCTTTGTTGCAAGATTCTGCCGGCGTGGGAAAGAAGCTGCTGACACGTTCCCAGCGACGCGGCATGTCGCTGCGGCTGGACGGAGCCATTAGTGGTTGCAGGTGTGATCGACAGCAGCAACCACGTCTTCAGAGGTCACCGACTTGGCACCAGTCCGGTTCCTCTTCGGACACTTCCTCCTCGCCGACAATATCGAGTCGTCTGGGCGTGGTACGTGGGCATCCCCCTGGGTGGGGCTTTGGTGTTCCCCAATTGGACTTCTCGTCCTGGCCCTTTTGAGGAATGTGTTGTGTGTCCCACTGCCTCCTTTCTGGGGGCAGGGTGTTGTGGCGGCAGGACACCTTAGTGGCGGGTGTTGCTGCCACCGGTTTGATTGCCTCAAGTTGCCAGACTCGGGGCTTTAAAAGCCGAAAACTTTTTGTAAAACTCTTCTTCTCTCGATCTCTCAATGTAAATAAACTTCAGTAAATATATCTCCTACGAGCGCCTTCCTCTCTGCTAAGATGGGCTAGGGGACCGGCGGCGGGCCAGCTACCAACGATGAGACCCGCCCGACACGAGTCGGAACAACTGGATGGCAGCGGTTGGATGAGACGGATCCTCTGACAGCGTCATGGAGGCCAGCCGATACGGAACTGCCTACATACGGTGGGATCGAGTTCATCGGACTGGAAGGCAACGCTGAAGCTCGCTACCCGGATGACCTAACGCCGACGGACGGCTCCTCGTGGCGCTGCTGACAGCTCCCGGAAGGAACGTGCCTGAATTCATGACTGCATATGGTAAGTGCATGGCTTTTCTTCACTAGGATATCACCAGGCTTTGTGTAGCAAGCAGTGATTTTTGTACTGTTGACGGAAGTATGGATAGTACGTCAAAGTTGGTTTGTTAGCGAAGAGTTAGCAGCACTGGGGGCAGCCATGAATTTGAAGGCGCTAAAAAGGCCGGAATTGTTAGAGTTGGCCCGAGAGTTGGGTATCCAAATTGCCGACTCGAAAGGAAAGCCAGAAATCATTGAGGCGATCGAGGCAGTTGGGGCAGACGATGATGAACCAAGAGAATGCTTAGAGTACATCGAGCAGAAAAAAGAGGAACAGAAGCGCAAGCGCAGGGAAGAGATAGAGGAACAGAAGCGCAAGCAAGAAAGAGAGGAAAGGTTGCGCAGGGAAGAGATAGAGGAACAACAGCGCAAGCAGGAAAGAGAGGAAAGGTTGCGCAGGGAAGAGATAGAGGAACAGAAGCGCAAGAAGGAAAAGGTGGCGCAGGGAAGACATAGAGGAACAGAAGCGCAGGCAAGAACATAGCAGGGAGATGCAGGCATTGGATGAAGAGCTAGAAAGGATACGCCGTGAAAGTAAGGCACTACAGCAAAGAGGCCAGACATGTGTAGATGTAGCGCACGAACGGTGCGATGTAGCGGTGATGCCGTTTAAGGCCGTAGAGAAGGCTAGCACATGTGAGAGCAGCGCGTTCATAAGAGAACCGAAGGTATCAGCTGCGAAAGATGCTGCGCTAAGAGTGGAGGTCGGCCGGAGACCAGAGAGAGAGCGACGAGGTGCTGTGCCAGTGGAATGCTAGCGAAACAGCTAAGATAGTTGTAGACCATCTGGCGCAGACACCAAAGTGAGGTTGTCCGTAAGGTGGTTCTTGCAAACGATGTCCAACGGAATTTCGACTCGGTAGGCAAGAACACCAGAGTGAAGGTCAGCAGAGTCTACGAAGTACAGTGTAGAAATGACAGTGCACTTGTGAGCTCCCAGGCATGTGAGCTAAGTTCAAATGAATGTGTCGCTACGGTCGATTTTGCACGCGATGTCCCAGGATTCGACTCGCTAGGCAAGACGACCATAGTAACGTCGGCAGAGTGTACTGAAGTACAGAGTAGAGCAGTTGCGGGCGGCTCCGAGGCATTTGAGCTAGGGTCCAGTGACTGTATCGCAACGGTGGGTCTTTCATGCGGTGTCCCAGATTTCGACCCGCTTGTCAGGAACACCGGAGAAAGTTCAGGAGAGGGAGTGGAGGGAAAGTGTGAGGATAACAGTGCAGTTGCAGATAGCTCCCAGGATTGCGAGCTAGATTGTGCAAAGGAAAAGAGCTGCATTGTTCCTAAGCGCGTTAAGCTGTCCGCCAGTCTAGAGAATGAGCGAAAAGATGATTTGTTCGTGAATCATTCAGACTGCGCGGGCGAGACAGCTAACGAAAGCTGTGAGAGGGTTGAGGAGGATGAGATGCGAGCGGAAAGCTCAAAAATGAGCCCCAAGAAGAGGCGTAAACGGAAGCGGCGTCGTAAAGCCAGGAATGCGACAAAGAGCACACAGTACGTTTGAAGAAGGGCTCTGAACGTTTGAGCGTAGTGGGCAGAATGAAGCGTTTGTCATTGGCGTCGAATTTGTTTTGCATCCGTCCGAGCCGCCGGAAAGAAAAGAAAAGGGAACCGCATTGCACGAGGCAGTGGTCTAATGATGAATTGATAGGTAATCATCAAGACTGTGCGCGCAAGACAGCCAAAGAGCATGTCGATCATGAACGTCAGAGCAGGACGGAAGGCTCCAGAGTTCGCACCAAGAAGCGTGCGAAAAGGAGAAAGCGTCCGAAAAACAACAATGAGGCTAAGATCTCGACGCGTTTGAGGAAGGTCTTCGGAACGGCGGAGCGAATTAGCGAGAAAGTTGCCGTGTGGCAGGTGTCCGAGCGGCCGGAGAGCAAACAAAAGACAAGCGCCTGGTACGCGGAAACGGTCGGAGGGCAAGGGACCTCCCCGTTGTTGTGCTCGCGGCGCGTTGGACAAGGTGCGGAACAGTAAGGTCGGTGGTTTTCGCGAAGTAGCAGAAAGGGACCACGGAGGGTCTGCTTGGACGAACGTAGTGGGGTGCGGTGACAAGGTGATTGACCTTTATGCCTGTTGTACACCCCGCCTGACGAAAAAAGCTTTCTGGGCGCGACCACCGCGAGTTCGACTGAAAGTTGTTGAGAACAGCTGTTAGCTTCTCAGAAAATGTCGACTCAGGACTGTTGAAAGGAATGTTTTGTTTGTCTATTTTAGTTAACAAATAGTTTTTTCTCTTTTGATCTCCTCGACTCTTGGTGTTTAAGTAGCTAGTTTTGAACATTGTTTTATTCTTTACCGCTCTATGGTTTTGTTAGCCGATATGCGTTGTACAGTTGGTTATCGTATCGGAAGGATACATAGTGACACGCATCAGAGCGAGTTGAGGGTTTAATAGATGAGCGCCTTGAATAGGGTTACGACAGCTGACTTTGAAAATTGTTCATGGCGTTTCCGTTGTGTGTCATGCGTGGACACAAGGAAATGTAAGGTCAGGGTGTCCCACTAGTTAACTAGCAGCAACGTAAGAGTTCGGCAGGGAGCCTGCGTGAAAGAGAATAGGCAAAGTGGACAAGGCTATGCTTTGTGTGAGTTTTAGCAGAGCCATGCGGAAGTTGTTTTTGTTTGTTTACAGTTTTATTCGCATGCGTTCTATATAGAAGCAGGGGCGTAGCCAGAAATTTTTTTTCGGGGGGGGGGGGCGCACCTCTTTGATTTCGGGGAGGGCACCTCCTTGAAATGGTCATTTTACGCTCTGTATGCCATGGCGAAAAAAAATTTCGGGGGGGGGGGGGGGGGGCACGTGCCCGGTGTGCCACCCCCTGGCCTACGCCACTGTATAGAAGCGACTAAAGAAAGGTTATCGCGAGAGTCCGCTCACTTGTTTAGTAAGAATTCTGACCGAAAAGGGTAGAGCTAGTTTAATCACACATCCGCGGAGTAGATGCCCGCAGTCGCACTAGTACGTGCACTTACGGATGTCAGTTGTGAACAGCGTCCTGATGTGGGGGGCAGTATTTCCACTGCTCAAAGGGACAGATCTAGCTTTGGCGGCGCAAAGTTTTGTGGCCGAAAGGGCCAAGCGCAAGCTTATCTTGAATAATGATGACCGAGTCGTTGCCCCTATGTAGCGAGAGCCTCAAGTCGATTCTTGCTTTCATTGGTTGGCTGGTGCGTTGTATTCTTGTTTAGTTTGTTTAAGTAGGCACACTGTGAGTGTGCCAGTTGTACGACTTTTATGTGTTTTCAAGAGTGGCTGCTTTGGTGTTGCGACGTGAGGGCCACAGGATTAACACTAGGATATGGGGAAACGGCCACCATGAGTGGAGCTAAGCCTGGTGAATCTTGGTAGAGGATTGCCGTGTGCTTGCTTGTTTGTGGTTGTGTTTTCGGCGCAGTTTCCTAAAGTCCTCAGGCCATCAAGGGCTGGTTCAGCGAGGCAGACGGTGCCTTCGGGGAAGAATGATGGAGGGTGTCACCTCATCCATGCGAGCGGCGCTCCCTATGGTCCTGCTGGGGTGTGAACATCGGGATCCAGTGTTCGGGCCAAGAGTAGTGGAGGAAAAGCTGCGAAACAGATCCCTCTGCACAGTACCTGCTGGACACTGTACCTCGCGATCTTCTTGCCCCGGCGGAGAAGCTGTTACGATCGGCCTTGGAAGCTATCATGGCAGAGGCAGCGGAGAATGCTCCTGTCACTCAAAAGTTCCTCCCGGGTTCGCTGCCCTTCGGGGGCGCAGGTTTAACCCCCCTTTTCTTGGCATGCCCACGAGCGCGCGGCGTGATCAGGTGACCAGAAATCCAGTAAGGGGGGCGGCGAACAGCCCTTTGTTGCAAGATTCTGCCGGCGTGGGAAAGAAGCTGCTGGCACGTTCCCAGCGACGCGGCATGTCTCTGCGGCTGGACGGAGCCATTAGTGGTTGCAGGTGTGATCGACAGCAGCAACCACGTCTTCAGAGGTCACCGACTTGGCACCAGTCCGGTTCCCCTTCGGACACTTCCTCCTCGCCGACAATATCGAGTCGTCTGGGCGTGGTACGTGGACATCCCCCCTGGGTGGGGCTTTGGTGTTCCCCAATTGGACTTCTCGTCCTTGCCCTTTTGAGGAATGTGTTGTGTGTCCCACTGCCTCCTTTCTGGGGGCAGGGCGTTGTGGCGGCAGGACACCTTAGTGGCGGGTGTTGCTGCCACCCGGTTTGATTGCCTCAAGTTGCCAGACTCGGGGCTTTAAAAGCCGAAGACTTATTGTAAAACTCTTCTTCTCTCGATCTCTCAATGTAAATAAACGTCAGTAAATATCTCTCCTACGAGCGCCTTCCTCTCTGCTAAGATGGGCTAGGGGACCGGCGGCGGGCCAGCTACCAACGATGAGACCCGCCGGACCCGAGTCGCAACAACTTGCTCCTGACGGCAACAGCGCTCGATTTCGCTGGGCATTTTGCTTGAACATTCAGTAGAAGTTGTTTTATGAACTGGCCCATTATTGGTTCAATAACTCCAGCAGGAAAGACTGGCCGGAAGCGTCGAGCAGCCTTCACGCGTAGCGAGCGCGAGCGCGAACTGCGGCACACCCGAATCCTCTCTCTGACGTCACACGCGAGAGGGCGCCACTCAAAGATCTCGATGCGAATAGCAGGCACGCCGATGCGCGTTCCTTTGCAGCGCACTAGGAGGTTTTCCGCGTTCTCCTGGGACGCGCACCGCGTATGGCTGGTACGCCGATAAGCGTCCCTTGCAGGCCGTTTTTTTTTCATGGCTGAGACTTTCAATAAAGGTACTATCTTTGAAAAGGAGTAGCCGACGCTATGTAAAAACACCAACATATTCTAATCAATATATGACAAAAAAAGCATAAGTTACTAATGTTCCCTTCACTAAATGTGTTGTACGCGCACCTGCGAACGCTTACTCCTATCGATACCGCAGGAACCAATGCAACACTTACTGCATACAATCCTGCGCCAGCCATATCGCTGATTTGCATTACGAGCGATACACAATGTGTTTCCTCTATAAAGCCTGCCTGGTTTAAGTTACATCTACACTGTGATGCACTTCAACGAAAAAAAAAACGAACGAATGCTCCCGTTTTAAGTCACTAGATCGTTTCTCTTCAGCAGGGCCTCAGGGAGTGGTTTCCTGTTAATCCGTATGGGTTATGATTACGTACAACGTAACTACATACGTAAGCCTCAAAAGTTAATACAATACCACCCATTATTTCTCAGCAAAAGCATCAACTGCTCTGGGCACTCTTCTTTCAGTGACAAAAATGTATGAACAAAGTAACGAGCTCGAAGCATCACTGAGCAGCATCTCAGGTCGGTGGTTGTACGCGGGTTAAGGAGCCTGTAGAGGTGTGCAAATAGTGAAATTTAGAACTGAATAGAATACGAATCGAATAGGGATCATATCGAATCGAATACAAAGACGTTTCGAATACTATTGGGATAGTTTTCGATGAGTAAGACATCCATTTTCAGGACAGGCCTAGATTACCAGAACTTTTTTTTATTTCAAACAAATATTCACAAGCTTTGACAAAGCAGCATTGCCGTTCCATTTAACTGGAAAAAGATACCACGATTATGTAAGCTCGGGTAGACTCGTATACAACAGCTACAAGAGCCGTCGATGTACCTTTTAATTGTAGGGTGAATACAGCAGTTACTGCAGTATTCGATGCCGCACTTTGCTAGCAGCTTAACCCCTTGTCTCTCAGCGTGCAAATATGCGGACAGAACGTAATAGCAAATTATGCTTTAGCTGGCCAGCTCCTTGCCTTAAGATCAATTTAAAATATGGGCATTACTCCATGCAGGGGCGATGCCACCATTTCAAATCGATTTTAAGGGAATGCGTTGGCTAGCTTTATCACAAATCGGGGATACGTCCTGTCCACTCACGTGGCCACTGGGTTACGGAGGGTTAAGTAACACTTAGACCTAAAAGCTAAATAATATTTAAAGAATGAACATCACCAATCTCATGATAATGATAGTGCATTGAGCACACATTCGCTTCGGCGACACTGGTGTTTAAAGCAAAATTCGTTCATACGATGATGAGTAAAGCTTCGCTAGTACCGTAAAAGCTTGACCTGCGTGCATCTTGGTAATTCACTAATTAAAGCAAAAAAAAATAATCCCTCGCTCTTCTAACGTGTTGTTTCTTTGTGGTTTTCCCATCAGTGCTGACTGTTGGAAAAACATTTGAAAATTAAGATTTGCTAGTCCGAATTCGCGCTATGCGATTCGAGTACCGAATCGAATTCGACGCTATTCGATTCGTTATTCGAAATTTTCGAATATTCGCGAACCCCGCCTAGGGGCTTTCATAACCTCTGGTTTACCGAAGCACATGGTCAACGCTCTGTGCAGGAAGCATGAGCGACTACAACTATATATATGAAGGCTGTCTGGATGTGGCGCTGGAGATCTCATGCTGCAAGTTCCCGAACAGCACTGAACTGTCTCGCATGTGGGAGGAAAACCGACAGGCCCTCCTTGCCTACCTAGGCGAAGTCCACAAAGGCGAGTGCATGGACTTTTTGTTTTGTTCTTAAATGTGCTGGATACTGTGCCCTGACCAAAAAAAATGTAAGCGTCGACCGTGTACAAACAGCGATTTCAGCAAATACGTGATTCGAAGAGCTTCGCGCTGCTATTTGCCGTATAGTTGTCTTGCTGATGAACGCCCTTTACCAGACACTTTTCTACCTCAGAAATACATTGCGAAGACTCGCTCATTTTTATAGATGTTGGGTTTTATCTTGCGTATTAATGCAACACATTTTGATGAATATAGAAATGAACGTTGAAACTATCAATCGTGTCCAAAAGAAAGAAAATAAAACATGGGTATGATATGACCTATGCCTTCCCGCCAATCTATAATGTGCGTAGGCTCTGTCTTAAAAAGCTGTTCCTTGCCCGAATAATCTCAAGAACGATGTTCTAGTATTGCAAAATGATGTGCATTATTGCTGTTTTCTGCACTCCGTCAGACGCGCTCTAATAAATCAAACCCTCATCTACATAACTCAGAACTTCCACAGTTGGAAATGTTACTACGCTTTTCGTGGAATTATCAATATTTGGCGTCATCATTAGTCTTCTTTCCTAGTAAATCAACTCGGTGTAAAACAGCACTCTTCGTCGTCTAAAGGGTTACTTATGGTCTGCCTTAACGTCAGCCCTCATGTTAGAGAGACGTTTTATCGAAACGAAGTGCACGGTAACGTGTACTGATGTGAGTACAATACTCAGCATTTGTTATCGTATTCCTCAGGGGTCGAGCAACGTTTGAATATAGCTTGTTGAGTCATAGAAACACACATATCTAATTTTCATTAGGCTGTCATCACTGGAACCACAACTCACCTTAACCCGACATGTCGCCTGCATCAAAGAAATGCATACGGAATGATTATTGCCATTTTAATAAAATTGGATAACCAGCACGGTAATCACGATAGACGTTGCACATACATGACGCCTGCATGGGATCTTCTTCCAAAGCAGTTTCAAGATCTGGCGTCTGCTCTGTGGTAGAATACTTGACTGCCACGCCGAATGCTATTCATGCCGTGATAGTGATTTTTATTCTTCGCATTCGTCGGGTCAACGCTACCGATGCCGGATATTCTTAACGTTCTCGCGTTTCGGTTACCTATGACTCTACTCGCCGTTCCTGGGTAGATATAAACTCCCATATGGCGCATAGCCGCATACCGCGGCCCCCGTTATACTTGTACGTGACACACGTGACTGGAGGAAAGGGTTTCATGACGCACACGACGGAATTTTCAGGTTGCGTATGTCAACGCCAGACAGCCATGTTAGTCATATCCTCCTATGCCAATATTGTCCTCAACAACAATAAGTTAAGGAGGCGAGCGCGAGAGCCCCCAGACGTCGGCGTCTAGATAGATAGAAAGAAAGATGGATGGATAGATAGATAGATATATAGATAGATAGCCCGTGCACTCACATCGCACAGTACACGGGCCTCTACTATTTCGCCTCCATCGAAAAGCCACCGCCACGGCCGAGATCGAACCCGCGACCTTCGGGTCAGCATCCGAGCACCCTACCACTGATCCACCGAGGCGGACTGTCTGTGATGTGTTAGAATCATTGTGTCTTCAATATGGGGGGGAGCAGCCGCAGTCATTCGTTTTACTAAGCTTTTTTAAATGCGAAGCATTTCTTAGCGAACTTCGGCGACTTTGAGCGTATCTATCTATCTATCTATCTATCTATCTATCTATCTATCTATCTATCTATCTATCTATCTATCTATCTATCTATCTATCTATCTATCTATCTATCTATCTATCTATCTATCTATCTATCTATCAAGCCGCCTACGACTTTGTGCTCTCCTGGCCGTGTCGTTAACGGGATTTATACCAAATTTGGTATGGCAAAACATGACTGTATGACGAACATAAATGGCTGGTCACATCACGAAAATCATGACTAACTTGTCATGAAAAGTATGATTTACATGCCACGCTCATGGCGCGCTCGCGGCCGTTTCGTTAGCTTGACATACACCAAATTTGGGATTGAGTGACATGACTCTATGACGAACATAAATGACAACTGGTAATATGGAAATCATGACTTGTCATGTGCGACATGACTTGCATGCCACGCTCATGGCGTGCTCGCGGCCGTTTCGTTATCTTGATATACACCGAATTTGGTATTGAGTGACATGACTGTATGACGAACATAAATGACAAGTCGTAATATGGAAATCATGACATGTCATGAGCGACATGACTTGCATTCCACGCTCATGGCGCGCTGGCGGCCGTTTCGTTAGCTTGATATACACCAAATTTGGTATTGAGTGACATGACTGTATGACGAACATAAATGACAAGTCGTAATATGGAAATTATGACTTGTCATGTGCGACATGACTTGCATGCCACGCTCATGGCGTGCTCGCGGTCGTTTCGTTAGCTTGATATACACCAAATTTGGTATTGAGTGACGTGACTGTATGACGAACATAAATGACAAGTCGTAATATGGACATCATGACTTGTAATGTGCGACATGACTTGCATTCCACGCTCATGGCGCGCTCGTGGCTGTTTGGTTAGCTTGATATACACCAAACCCGCCGTGGTGGTCTAGCGGTTATGGCGCTTGATTGCTGACCCGATGGTCGCGGGATCGAATCCCGGCCACGGCGGCCGCATTTTCGATGGAGGCGAAAATGCTATAGGCCCGTGTGCTCAGATTTGGGTGCACGTTAAAGAACCCCAGGTGGTCGAAATTTCCGGAGCCCTCCACTACGGCGTCTCTCATAATCATATGGTGGTTTTGGGACGTAAAACCCAAGATATTATTATTATTATTATTATTGATATACGCCAAATTTGGTATTGAGTGACATGACTGTATGATGCACATAAAAAACAAGTGGCAATATGGAAATCATGACTTGTCATGTGGGACATGACTTGCATGCCACGCTCATGGCGCGCTCGCGGCCGTTTCGTTAGCTTGATATACACCAGTTTGGTATTGAGTTTGTTTGGTAGATGGTGCCCCATCCTTGTTCCGTATCATCATTTGAGAACGTGGCTATGCGTCGTGCGGCCGATTGCGCCGGCTTGCTGGCGCGTTGGATGAGTCGTACACTGTCTCTCGTCGTCCATGTTTTTTTTGTTTGTTTTTTTGTTGCCATGAGCCAACAACTCGGCCTTTTTTAACAGTCTCTTACTGTGATGCAACCGAGAGCTATGAAACAGAAAAAAATATGCCAGCGGTTATTCCAGCTGGCAGTGGCGAGTGCGAGTGGACGTCACCCAAAAGCTGAGTATCGTTCCATCATGGCGGCACCCGACCGGTTATAGGTTTTAATGCATTGGCCCTAAGGGGGAGCTTTTCCTATAGAGTCTGTTATATTAACTCTATGATCCATCCATACCAAAAATAGCTCTGCCACGCGCGCCTGCCTCTCCTGGCTGTAACCCTACGTTCCACGCTTACGGACTCAACGAGAAAATAGACAGTTTTAGTTGGGCGTCCGTAGCAGCTTTGCGGACGCAGGCTGCCATTGGAAACGGCTGGCAGCGTGCGTCCGTAGAGAGAGATCCTGTGGACGCACAACTAAAGCTATCTAATTGCGGCCGGGCTACCGGCAAGATAAGACGCGTGTTGCGTTTCCCTCTAGTCCTGCCGTGGTGGTCAACTCTTTAACACGCCGTGGGATGACGACGTTAGCCCATGTTCCAGTCCAGTCAGCGACGCTCTTCAAGCAGTCACAACGCTTTCTCTGGTTACGCTCTCACCGTTTACTACTGCAGCTACCACAAGGGTTTCATTTATCATGGACGTTAGTCGTCAAGATTGAGATACACCACCAAACGTCAACGTGGGTGCATCCACGTTAAAACACCGATAGACATTGTGCAAGCTCCCTTATATCATTGTACAGTAAACATTGAACTATTTCTGTAAGGACACGTTTTACTTTCGTGTTATACCGATTCCTATGACGGAAGGATAAACCATGTTTTTTTTAGGAGCGAAGCTCCTTAGGCCGGCACCCCGCCATCGCCGTCGCCGTTGATGCTCCCTGGCACGATGCCAGCTGTGGCGTCTCCCCTTCACGCGGGGGGAAAGATGAGCTTTATGAGCGCTGTAACACGGATGGCCTCTGCACGATGCGTAAAGCGCGAGAATACGAACGCATGCGAAACGGACGCAGATTAGTGTCCTCTCCCTCTTGCTACGACTCTGCCCTCTCCCCTCAAACCAGCCAACGCGCGAAACCATCGCTTCACCCTGTCGTCCGCCCAGTGGTTGGTCCGTTGCCTGGACAATGAAACGCCCTGCGCGACGAACGCCGCGTGCGTCCCATTTCTAAGGAGCTTCGCTCATCGGTTGTATTCGTACACGGAACAACTGCTAGCTTTTTTTTTGTCTTATCTCGCGTTTCTTTTCGCAGGTGTACGCGGCATCATAGAGGATGACAACGGCGCTCCCGTCTCCCATGCAACTTTGAGAATCGCCGACCGCAGAAGTAGATTCAAGACATCGTCAAGAGGCGAATATTGGAGGATACTGAGACCTGGCAACTACACACTTGAGGTGCGTTAACCGACATGTTACCTCTAGAGAAAAGAAAGTTTTTGGTACCTAGCGTGCCTTTGTTGAACACGCTGAACGCTGTGATTGGCGAGACGTAAGTGTCAGTCAGCATCAGGTCTGACAATGAGACCGTACAATAGCGCCAGTCCAGTATACACCCGAGTATAAGGGTCACGATTTTTGGACGTGCTCGAATTTTATCGTGCACAGGGGAATTTAACATAGACGCTACCGATTTCATAGCTGCTTCAGCTGCTTCATTTGTTTAAAGATCTCACGCTTTCTCATCCATAAGAAGCCGAGGCACTCGTTGGTAGTAATAATTTATTTCAAGTCACCTCACCGTTCCTCAATTAAAAACTATTGCACAACTGATTCGGCCTTGTGGCAGCTTCAATTATTTAATGTTTCGTTTCGAGGCATGACAACTTTTTTTGTCATTTCGTTCCATGACACTGATTGCTAACTCATGACATCACTGTGAAGTGCAACTGGATGGGAAAAAGAAGAATCTCACGCGCTTAGACACTGAAGTTATGAAAATATTTGGGGACCTTTAAGCTTCACCTATTAGAGCTGAACGCGATAGCGATATCCTGTCCGTAGTGCGTACTTCAGTCACTTAGTGCATACTATGTAATGGGTAGCATGCTTTAAACCACGAGCAGTTATGAGCGGGAAATGTTTTCGAACTTACTATGCACCCACTACGTGGTCTTAAGGGAATACGCGCAGTAACGTGTGTGCCTTTTGTAATGGATGGCCGGCTTTGAACCACGATGTCGTCATGATAGTCACATGTTTTGATGCCCGATGGCAACGTACGCTTGTACCACGCAATATTACTGTGATAATACATGTTGTATTGTGACGCCTGTATACAGAACGCGTGTGTTTGTAAAGCATGAAAGTTATTTTCACTAAATTTCCAAGCAGAGGAAGTTACTTTCAATATTATTCCAAGCAGAAGCGTGGCTGTGTGGTAGTACACCTGTTTACCAGGCAGACGGCCTGGGTTGGCTCCTCACTCGCACCCCGAAATGTTTACTATTTATTTTATTTGCATCCTTCTCGATTTTATCGGTCACGGTCAAGATAATGATTTTTCGCTCACAACCAACGACGCCGCCGCCGACGCCGACGTCGGAATTTTTGCGAAACGTGTTCTTTAACGCTATCGCGTTAAAATGATAGAAACGTATGGGCAGTGCGCTCGGACAACCGATGAAGCGTGGAATTGAGCAGCATCATTATAAGGCACGTTTTGATGAATATTGCCTCAGTGTATCGCATTCGCTAGCGTATGACGGTGGTTCTATGTACGAGTCGCTGTTTGCATGCGGCGCATCCCCCTTAGTCTGAAACCAGCCTTGCAAACGGTGAGATTCCGTGGAACGTTTCTTGTCGGTGTGCCGGTCGGAGCACCAGTTGGACACCACCATTCTTCTATCTCAACTCCGTGGAATACGCTAGCTTTTAAACAAACACATCAGTCGAAATCCTCTGTTTAGATTTACCCTCTGGCGGTGCATTAATGTGATTCGTGGTTCTTGCAGGAAAGAAGTTGAAATTTAAGGGCTCGTTTTTCTTTGTTCGACACAATATTAATGTGAACTAACAGACAATGATGCCAAGCAAAGTATAGGGGATGTTATTAGCAGTACTTGTAATGCAAATGTGAAGAAAGAAAAGTGGACGAAAAGATAACTTGCCGCTGGCAAGTTATCTTTTCGACGGCAAAAACCCGTCGAGACGGCCCATATAATTGCTATCGCCATAAAAGCTACCGCGGTATTGTTTTTGACGATAACTCACGCCTGCGCATGTGAGAAACCCGCGAGAGGTACCCCTACAACGACCCGAACATGGAACGCCCAATGTCTAGGCAAGGCAGCCCAGGTTGGTGGTGTCGTGAAGCTATAGTAAGCTACCGATATGCAAAGACGCGGCAAACAAATCCGGTGTTGTGCGAGCAGGCCGACGAGCAAGTTGCGAGGAGTCGATCAGTGTTGTCTCTAGTACAAACCATCAAAATTCGGGCAGATCCCACGCCTTTTGGGAATCGGTCTCATGCGAAGCAGTCGGCGAGTAATTGTGCGTGGTGCATTTTTTTGGCTTTGGGCCAAACGTTACGACGTGGATGTACGTGCCTTTTTTAAGTGTAGTAGCAACAGTACTGAAAGTTGGGCGAGTTGGTACTCATTCATGACTTCTTTTGCGCAAAATGTACACGGACACAAGGAAAAAAGAGGCAGACAACACGGGCGCTCTCACAACTGATTTATTTTAAACAACGAACTGCACTTTTATCGTCATGTAACACAAACGCCCCCCACCGGTGGACTCAGAAACACACGAGATAAACTAAACGAAACTTATTCAGCGCTACGTCATGATAAGAACCAAAGCACACGTGTTGTCTGCCTCTTTTTTCCTTGTGTCCGTGTACATTTTGCGCAAAAGAAGTCATGATTAAGTGTAGTAGTTGTGTCCACAACGTGGACTTACCATGAACGTCAACCACACTGGTGTTTGTAGGGTAACTTATGGTCTGTCGTAACGTCCAGCACTCACGTTAGAGCTTAGACGTCAGTATTATCGAAACGAAGTGCACTGTACGTTACGGCTTAGGCTAGGGCGCCTACTTGTTTTGACGCGATATCGAGAGAGAAGACACTCGAAGGAAAATCCGGTCTGATAAAAACTGAAAGGAAACCACCGCATTCTCACTCATTTATTTCAGGAAAAAAAAAGCTTGGTTAAATCTGGTTTGACGGCCAAGTTCGTCAATTCGGGATGATGACAACCTTGAACGCTATCGGTAATTGCCGAGGAATGAAATTTTCTTCGCTAGATCGGGGACTTCATGAAATCGCGTTTCGTTAGGTCGAGTTTGAACTCTAGTTCGATGCGATGAGTCACTTGTATTTATGGAAGCATGGCTGCCGATCAATTTGTAATCGGCGACTCTCGCTTCGTACACGTCTTTCATAAAACTGAAGAAAAGGAGAATACGATGTTTCATTGTCGTTTTGTCTCCTCTCTCCCTTTTGTCCTTGTATAGGTCACTGCCCCTGGATTTCAAAAAGCCAGAGAGGACTTCAGCGTTTCAGAAGAAACGGTGACCCTTGTGAATGTGACGCTCAAGACGCTGCATGAGCAACCGTCCCAAACTGCCTAGGAAAAAATATGAGATGATAAGTATCGTTGAGTAATAAACACGTCGCTGTTTCATTACTGCAGCATTCCTCTTTCCAATTCGCTCTCTTTGATGAATTTACCACGATGACACATGTTTTAGTACAGGAAGGCTTTTTGACATCACTTCCTTATTATTTTCGGGCGTGTGCGCAGCGGCATGGCAAATTTTAAAAACTGTACAGCAAATCTGTACACCAAAGCACTGCCGCCCGCTCTCTGCGCTACGGGTGTAATATTTCGCATCGGTTTCGCGTTCAGTCGGCCGTCTGAGACTGTCCAGCACTACCCCACCTCGGCCATTTGCGTGCGATTACTTGTACCTAGCATAGATGCGAGCGATGCACGAGTGACGTCTATTGTTTTGTTTTACTTTTATTGCGATAGCAATTATATGGACAGTCTCGACGGGTTTTTGCCGTCGCCGTTGCCGTCGCCGGCGCCGTCGCCGTCATTTCGCGTATAAAGTCCAAATTGGTAGATCCCCCAGCGCATCGTACGTTCTACCCGCGCGTAACAGCGCGGGAGCGGGGGCGACAAATGCGGCTGAAGCGGACATCAAACGAGCCGGCCCATCTACGTTGCTCCGAGGCGTATGCGATAAGAGCCCCCCCGCCTGTTCGACCAGCCGGGGCATGCTCAAGAAGAGAGGAAACGCCCCGCGCGTCTTTAACAAGCGCGGAAAGACGCGAGGGGGGGGGGGGTGCTCATGCAGCCACTGCGACCTTTGGTTTTACGAGCGCGGTCGTCGCTGGCGGACGCGTTATCTCGCAATCTCAGCAGCCGACAGCAGGCGATGAACAGTGTCACTGGAGCGGCCGTATGCTCTTAAACAAGCATTTTGTAGAGTTGCGTGAGATCGGATCCAAAAGAGTTAGCTGCCAGCCTCAGTTCGAATAACATTAGAACTGGTTGCTATCGCATTCATTGCTTCACCCTTGCGGTGAAACTGTGAATTATTTTTGTGCAGTAACGTGTCTGCCATTTTTTTTTTCGCTCGACGTGCGCGCGAAGCGCGGCATGCTTTCACGTGTCTTGTGTTGTTTTGTATACGTTTGCGCACTATCTGTTTGTCATAAATAGAATACGTCCTGCTTCACAAAACAGTCTTGTTTTGTTGAATAGCTTAGACTTTACACCAATATAGATTTTTTCGGCTTTAACATGCTTGGCAAGTGCACATGTTTTTAGTTTTGCACGACACTTATAGCACTTATCATTTCAACAAGCAATATAAAGAAGCATCAAAGTTAATTTATTCAACATTTTAGCAAACGTTATACCACTGCATAGTGCATGCGTGGAAGTACGATCACATATAATTGGTGGAGTTTTTGTTCAAAACCACCATATGATTATGAGGCACGGCGTGGTGTGAGACTACTGATTAATTTCGACCAACTGGGGTTCTTAACAGGCACGCAAACATAAGCACACGGGTGTTCTTTCTATTTCCTTCATCGAAATGTGGCCGCCGGGACCGGGAGGCAAACCTGTGCTCTCGACCTTAGTAGCGCGACATCCAACGCTTAGCTACCGCGGAGGGTGAAAGCACAAAGGCAGCAAAGTTTCACACATCGCTTATTTCCCAGACTGGAATACAGTCATAAGCAACGTTCAACTGCATCGTAGTTCTAAAAAATAAGCCAATGACTTCTGAAATTAAGTGAGAATTCTCAATCACAAGCGCTTTCAATTACGACTGCCACCACTGAGATAGGACAGAATCATGCACGCGTGCAGCATGTATCTCTCGTCCACGGGATTCTGCTTTGACGTGCGAAACAAAATGCACTTCCAGTGACAGCTGTGCTGAGTAGTTATTTACTAACACTCTCACTCACCTTTGCGGAAAGAGTATTCCAAATCCAAAGCAATACTAATCGCCGCCACAATGATGACGACACAGTTGTCGTACAATTACCGAAACTTGACACGCCAGGCGAATACCTTGACGTAACTGTAGCAGAGTGGTATGTAGGTACAGCGTACTAAAAAATTACAGAACGCGAATTATGGGTAGCGTTCTCTTTCGTAATTCGCGCGGTGTAGCGCTATAGTTCCTCCACTCATGCAATCGAGCTGCCGCGACGCCAAGAGCCACTAACATCGCTTACAAAAGAACACTGTCCGCTGCGAGGTCATCTTCTCTTGTTTCTGCGCACGACCGGCGTTGTAACGTATACACTGCAAAAAAAAATGGCCCTACTTAACGACAAAATTTGCTGGTATATTGTGACCGAACACTTTTTCATAACATAAAAACGCTCTTTCCGTCAACGGACAGGGCGTTATGTACAAATCGTCGAACAAGATATAAGTGCCATCGTACTTGGGAAACGGAAGATTTCGTAACCCATACTTGCACTTAACGAGTAAAACCGTTAAAATACAGGTGTCCCAATAGTTCGATAACAGATGACCCCGTCTCCTGTACCTGTACTCTACGACCCATCCGTTGCAATGCAAGGTGTGCCAATAAATCAATAACAGAAGTCCCCGTCCTGTGTATCTACACCCTACGAGCCAACCGTTAGACTACAGTGTTTTGCAGTAATCAAAAAATGTGAGACCCTGTATGCTGAATCTGTGCTGTGAAAGAATGCAGTGCGTATTGCCTCCACAAACGACGTTCTTTCAGTGTACTCATAGACAACAAAGCAATTAATGATAATTGTTGGAATAACACATCACAAATATGTTGTAAGCACCAAGAAGGTTTATTTTACAGACTTGTTCAGTAGTAGATACCTAAAGAATAACCTTGTGACTTCATAAGTCATAAAAGGGCAGAAGGATGAAAAACAATTTGTCTGCAAGGTGCAGCGCCAATAAGTCCTTCCGCACCAGGCATGGGGTAAGCAGGGCTTTTTCCTGCAATTGAAGAAACAAAGCAATGCTATTGAGCAAATCTTTTAAAGTTGATAATCCTGAACTAAATAAAAAAACATTTCAAACCATACACAACTACAGTTTTTTCAGGTAAGGTTGGTCGGGCATGTCTTGCAACCCTGTCTTATTTCTATAGGAAAATTCTATTTTGTCCACCAAGTGCTGGGGACTATAAATCTGTCTTGCAAGAAAAAAAAGTGTTAAATACAGAAGTGCTCGGTGAGCCAGAATAGCGTAGCGTGGAGAACAGCAGGGTTTAAAAAAAAACAGGCATAAATAGGTATCATTTTACTAAAAGAATTTTTCAGATTGTTTCATTACAGACTATTGACCTCTAGAAGTTCTGGTGTGTGGTAAAATAAGAGGATAATTTCTAAAACAAAAAATGGTAAATTTAAGCTTCTTGACAAAGCACTGCACAAGAAGCTTGAAGTTGTGTCGTACCATAGTGTACAGCACATTCTAAAATGGTGCAACAGGGCTTCTTGCTGAGCTAATTGGTGCATTACATGAGAAATATAGGTATGACACAAAAAGGAAAGGCACGAAGTGAGGACACAAACTGAAAAACCCAAGTGCCACCTTCAAGATGTTTATTGAAAGAAACCACGCTGACTCATACATGCTGTCAAACAAGGTAATCTTTTTACAAATATAGCCCAAGGATGAACTAAGAAATCATCATGAACCAGTCATCAAACATGCACCAGAAATTGCATTGACCTGAGCTGCGAAATCATGCCAGCACGCTATAACACATGTTCAATACATAATTAATCTGAGTGAAAGGCAAAAGAGGCAGTGCAGAGCCTAAACTTGACACGTCTGCAAGCTATCTTTCAAGAGCATCATTTCTTTGTCACTTCAGTCTAGTCGTGGCTTGCTAACGCAGTGACAGCCTACCCTTTTTATTATGAATGCCCCAATTGTCTCCCTTTCAATGCAGCTGCTTGACCTCATAATAAATGTGGTTCGGCTGAAGCATGACACACAACCACAGCACTTGCAATGGCCTGCCAAGTGCACTCCCATGTTGCTGCTGACCTCCAAGCGGTGCTCTCTCGCAGGATCATTAGAACACTGGCCCGTTTGTGTGAATTATCAGGACCATATTGTAACACATTCGGTGTATCACGTAGTGTGCTTCATGGAGCATGCAGCTGGTTGCTTATTCGCCACCGAAGGGAAAATGCCAGCCAGTTTGCTTGGAGTGGAGAACACAATGCGCACACTGTATCTGGCTGCGACTGTCTTTATATAGTGCGAGAGGCAGTGAACATAAGGTATTACGCTCGTGCTCATTTATTCCTTTAGCTCCTGCACTTTATTACCACGTTTCAGCTTCTGCAAGAGGCTTTTGAACACACCTGTGATAATGGAGGGAGGAAATTGGGTGTCTTTCAGTCTGCTAATCTAATTATTAATTATTAAGTTGCATAAAAAGGTAGTTCTGATGACTTCATTGAAGACGAATTGAGGCACGTAAAAGCTATTCCTTTCTTTATTAGTTTAGAATGTTCACTGTCAAACAGTAAAACGCTGCGGTAGGGTATATATCGAACACAGGCACATGTTTCAATGATCGTGCAAGACAGCACCACTTGGCGGTCAGCAGCAATATGGGCCTTGGCAGGCAAGTACTGTGGTTGTGCATCACAATTCAGCCAAACCGCAATTCTAAGAGAGCAAGCAACCACTCTAAGAGAGAGACAACAGAGTCATTCCTAATAAAACGCACAGGCTCCTATAAAAAAAGTAGGTTCCTAATATAAAGGACAGTGTTAGCATGCCATCGCTAGATTTAAGTGAAAAAAAAAGTGATGTTCTTGAAAGATAGCTTGTAGACGTGGGAAGTTTAGGTTGTGCGCTGCCTCTTTTGCCTATCGCATGGATTGATCCTGTGATGAACACGAGTTCTTGTGTGCTGGCATAATTTTACAGCTCAGGCCAATGCAGTTTCCGGTGCATGTCTTTCGACTCTTTTACATCACTGGCTCATAATTTGTTTGTTTCATCCATGTTACTACATCTGTCATGGGATTATCTTGTTCGGCAGCATGTATAAATGAGCATGGTTTGTGTTAATAAACAGTAGGAAGTTGGCACTCCAGATTGTCAGTTCGTGTCTTCACTTCGTCCACGTCCTTTCTGCACCATACCTATTTTTCTCAAAACAGCAGACTGGAGGTCGGTGTGATGCACTGTTTTTTCAACACCTCTTAAATAACCTTGCGTAAGCGCCAATCGTGGAGATGAAATCTGAACGCCTTTGAGAAGATGCAGACTAGAGCTTTGTTTCCTGCAGAGTAGGCACCATTACCAAATCACTTCATCACGCGACATGTAATATATCAGGTGTAGAGGCAGATGCATCAATTATAGGATCTGTGAACATGCACTCGTTAGGAATGAGATGTCTACTCATAGGGGAGAGTTGGGAGGTTTAAGACAGTTGGAGGAATGGGACAGCGAGTCTACCTCTCCTCCAGTTACTTCAAAGACATTAGCCAACGACTCATGAAATGGTGCTAACAGGTCGACTGCATGGATGTAATGGCGGGCATCTTCGGCAAATGGAGCTTTCTGTAACTGGAAGTCGCCTATTTCACGTCTCAAAACTAAGCTTCTGCTATCTAAATTCTAACGCTCATATTTCAACCACATTGTGGACCCTAATATCAATTTTTGTCCGAAAAGACACATCAGCGCTGTACTTTTTCAAAGAGAGTTGAGGCATTATACTGAATTTTAGCTGCTGAACGTTGCTTACTTTGGGAAACATAGTTTGAGAGGAATGAGACAGCTGAGTTGTGGGAGCAATGGGACACTGTCCCATTCCTCTGTATTGTATTGCCACACCGCATTACACAGCGCAAAAAGAAAAAAAGAAAGGTAAGACAAAAGTCATTACATGTACATTGGGGAACCATATGACTGAACAAGAATTCACAGAGGTTAGCACGACAGTATTAAAAAAAGAACCGTGACGCAGTCAAGACTGCCGCCACAGCCCATCCAAAAAAAAAGTGGCGTTTGCTTAAAGATTGCTGTTCTTCAAGTCAAGAAAACACACCTTTCGTTGTCTTTGACGAGTCTGACAACGACATGTCCGGTTTTGATAATTACTGACATGACAATTGTAATCAATCAGCCAATATATTCAAGTGACAAAAGGTGATATCTTGTCAGTTTTAGTAAAAATTTCGCGTTCATTACATGGCTAGAGTCAAGAGCAGTAACAACATGTCAGCGTCAGTGCGCAGTTCCTGCGAAACAAAGAAAAGAGCTCTCAGTTCTGCTTTCCTCCTAAGAAAGATATGGGGACTTTACCAATTACCGACATTGTGATGATAGCTACCAGCGCCGAAAACTATCGGTGCAGCAAAGTTTGAGCAACCCTGTTTATTGTTTGATGTTAAACTATCCGCTTGTAATGGTCGCTAAAGACACTTGAACTATTTTGTTGCATACGTCCCACTCCTCCCAAGTGATGTCCCACTCCACTCACAGAGGCGGGTGGAATGGGACAGATTTTAGCCATCACAAACTATTTATTACAGCCCAAGCAGGAGCCATAGCAACGAGTGCATCTCAGAAGTTTTGCGGCTGGTTTATACTTGTATTAAAATTAATCAAACACCCTTCTGCATTCAAGTTCAACCAAAATAAAATATTGTGAAAAGTGTCCCAACCCTCCTGACTCTCCCCTATGCCTACAAAGTGTGAGCGTTGCTCATGTTAGCTGTCATTTCGTTCCATCAGCTGGTAAAATACTTCTCCAGTCCTATTTCATTGAACGTAAAGCCAATAAGTGTATAAGTGATACCTGTGTTGTGCTCAGAAAACTGGAACCTAAAATACTACAGTAGAGACTGGTTCCTCCACTTCTACGTCAAAGCAGTGTATTTGACTTTTGCACTATAATATAACATTAAGTTGGTTCTTGGTTTAAGTGCCACAATGACATGAGGATGAGACATACTGTAGTGGTGAGTTCTGGATTAAATTTGACATTATATGTAAGCATGGAGCAGAATTCAATCACAAGAGTATGTCTTCAATCTTAATACATTGCAATTGGTTCCACAACAGAACATCATAGAGGCCAGCGTTTTTTCCTTTGACGTTATTGTGGAAAACAGATCAACACAAGCATACTCCAGAATTAACAATAACGATAATTTTTTGTTGAACAGACCCCACACAATGAGAGAATGTTTTATTAATATGGTCTCCTCCTAACCGATAACACTTCAGCTGACAAAACAAAAGAAACTGAAGGTACCCAAGAGGTAAAGAATAATAGTGCGTTCAACAAGGATGACCACGAGGTCTCATCATCCTTACCGATTTTTGATAAAGCTTACTCCAGTGGCAGGTTTTTAGACCCAGAGCAATTACTTCAAAGTTAGTCGTGCGGAAAAAAATTTGGTTTGCCTAACATATACACATACAAATTCTGGCAATAAAAAAAAAACTATCTCACTGTTACGAAGTAGGTTCGTGGAGCACTTTTCATGAGTGGCGTCAGAGACACAATTTCACAATTTTGGCACTTTCAGCACACCTTGCAAAAAAAAAAACAAAAAAAAAACAGCGGTGATTTTCTTAGTCACATATAGGTATCAAAGAACAAGTGAAATTCTATCTTATGAGTACATTATTTCCATTTTCTGTCAACAGGCAGTAGAGAAAAAAAATAAAAGCATTGTAAACGGCAAAAAGATACTCGTACTTCAGATTTTATTGCTGCAATAATAATTCTTGCTTTTATGTCCTAAAAACAAGATAGATATAAAATTTCTACCACTTGGTGTTCTTCAACGTGCAACCTAAATCTGAGTACATGGGACTCTAGCATTTCTTCGCCATTGAAATGTGGGCGCCATGGTTTATTTATTCCCGTAGACAAGTTAAACTGGACAATACATATCGTACATACATATCGACATTCATATATCGCACACTGCACATTGACATTCATATTTGCACTTTATTTTAAATAATTTTTGTGGTTATCGCGTACACCGTTGTTTTCACAGTTGTGCTGAACCTTATTTGGTTTACTAAAATATCGTAGTTTGAACATAGTTTTTTTTTTCGAAAGGCCATTTAAATTTATTTTAGATCTCTATGACTGAAGTTGAGGATGCTGTATACTGTTGTGGAAAAAAAAATCATCCATTATTTGGGTTACTAACCAGGTATAATGCACCGATTGTGACCAACTCAGCCTAGTGGCTACGCCATTAGGTATTAGCTGCAAATTGGATGCAAAAAATTGGTAAATTTTCAGGGCTAATTTTGCTTTTGTAGACACAATCGTAATGAGAATTAACAAACAATCGTGCCAAAGAAAATATAGGGGATGTTGTGAGATTGCATGTTCAGTCCTGATGGTGGCAAGCTGTCTTTTCGTCCGCTTTACTTTCTTCACATTTGCATCATAATTAATACAAGTAGCAGGTTTGGTCCTTGCAACGGTAAGCTATCTTATCGTCCACTTTACTTTCTTGAAATTTATATCATAGTTACTACAAATAACATCCTATATAGTTTCCTTGGTATTACTGTCTGTTAGTTCTAAGGAGCTAAACAGCTATTCTAAAGCAACGAATGCGCAGCCAGGTTGCATGGTGCAGCAAGTTTTGACATCTAATCAGCCATTTGGCAAAGTTGCAAAAATTTCATCACCGACACCTAGATTTCAGACGAGCTCGCTTACGCATCAAAACAACGCTCCGAGGGCAAATCAGATGAATAATGTATCACTGTCAAAAGTAAAAGCTGTGAAGTGCCAGCAAGGTCAATATTACGCAACTAAAATTGTCAGTAACTTAGCGCCGAGCGCATTCAGCACAGCACGCATGCATTTCTTCCTCTGCTGTTATGTCAGAAGGCGCAAAATAGTGATAAATGTGCAGCTTGTGCTGAATATCATGTGTGCTGGTACGACAACCAGAACACCAGCTTCAGTTGTTTGATTAGTGTAAGCACGTATGATGGCTTTCTATGGAAGTCACAGGCTTGCTTCCTGTGCCATCTGCTGCAGATGAGTGCAACAATTATTTTGAGGTCATCCAAAGAGAGGAAGCAACACTACCGCAACAATGGAGGCGTTGACTGCTCACTACGAGTAAAGTTTTCATTGCATGATATAGACAAATGTAGGCAATGAACAGTTTTTACTATCCACAGTGATGAATGTCTTATCTCGT
Source organism: Rhipicephalus appendiculatus (assembly GCA_030522465.1). Lineage (NCBI taxonomy): Eukaryota > Metazoa > Arthropoda > Arachnida > Ixodida > Ixodidae > Rhipicephalus > Rhipicephalus appendiculatus. The sequence goes on from JALIZH010014739.1 coordinate 131,042, forward strand.
TTGCCCGCTCAGCTTTGGTCTCACAGAAGTCGAGCTTACCTGCAACTGAAGCGGCAGTGATGTAATGCAAGCGCCTGCAGCCTTGAGAGGCAAACACTACAGATTGCCTCAAGTTTTTCCGCGCGGCCGATCACAAGACAGAGCCTACTGCACTATGCAACCTGGCTACATATTTTTTGTTAAGAAACAGCGCCTTCCAAGTACATTACACGCAATTATTTTGAGCAACTTGCATCGACTTTGCAGCACATGAATAAGCAATGGCACGGCAGCTAGGCTGAGGTGGTCGTATTTTATTCATTATATCTTGTTAGCAACTGGAATAATGCATTGTTTACACAGAATGGTAGAGAATGTCCGTGACTTGATTAAGACATTCCTAAAAAGAAAAAAAAATTAAAAATGGTCTTCTAGAGAGTATTTTCAAACCTCAGCCTTTTTTTGTAAACCACACAAGTATAAGCACAATTGGAAGAATAAAAGCAACTGCGGAAACCACGAAAATTATATTAGAAGAAAGTGAAAATATAAGTCAATATGTACAGCGTTTTATTATCCTCAGCTTAAGATGTCTAAGCAACAAATTTCTGAAATCGGGCATTTTATGCCATTCACCATGCTGTTACTTTTTTCCCTCAAACATTGTTCAACAGAAAAGAGAAACAAAATACGTCAGAATTTTGAATTTCACTGGTTCTTTGATTGGAAAAAAATATTGTGGCCAAGACATTCAACGTTTCTTTTTTTCTGCAGGGTGCGCTTCATGTTCTCAAACTCTGAAATTGGCAGGAAAGTATTTTAGGTCACAATTTGTTTTCTTCAGGCGAACAAACATTTTTTTTTCTGCTCATGACTAACTTTGAAATTATTGTTATGGGTCTGAAACCTGTGCCTAGAGTACATTTCATCAAAATTGGGAATAATGACTGGGAAGTTGTGTTCATTCTTATCAGGACACACCAAACTATTGTTATTAATGTTTCAAAGAAAGTTCAAGGCTCTAACACAGGAAGTGTTGTTGACCTTCTCAGTGAAACATGACTATGCCACAGCCACCACTAGCCATCACAATCGCCACACAAAAACTGTTCCTGTACTCCCAAGAACTTCATTTTACAAACATGTAGTTACCGGATCCCACTGCCACAAATGCTGCCTCCTCTTCCTCTCCAAAAGTTGAAGAAGTGCATCCAAGCTTCTTACAGCCTCTCTCCATGGTTTGTGATCAGGCTCCCCTAGAAAAGGAGAGCACACTATAGTAGTAGCTGGGAAAAACAAATGTACATAAGGTTAAAAGGAACTTCTCAGGCTGCCTAACCCATATAAAAATAGTTTCACCGCTGAAAGACACCAACCAGTTTACAGCTCATAACTGAAATATTCATTAGCGTACATGCCCTATAAACAGCCATAATTGGGCTAAAGTCTTTGTTACGATCATAAAAAACAACGAAGCAAGATTATGAGAACCTGGATGTTCAGTAAAGTCGCAAATCATAAAATAAACATTCTCAAACATCCTTCAGTTTTGCCCATATGCAATTGTAAAGCACGAATACTACCAGTCAAAGAAACAATTAAGGTGCAGAAAGCAAAAGCGTATGTGACACCTGCAGTGCGTAACTTTGTAAGATTTTCTCATAAATTGCAGGAGAGTCCAATGAGTGAATACTGTAGCTTTAACCGCACAGAATCAGTTTTGTGATGTTAAAACAAGTTATCCGAAACTGAATGCTGAACCTCAGCATCACTGCACCACTTGGCTGCCATGCAAATACATGAGTAAACGAGCAAATGTTATATACAATAACAAACATCAGTACTAATTTATCTAGTGTTAAAAGAAAATCACATGCAGGCTATACAAACAAATGTTACAATGAGGCTTCCTAAGCACAAAACAAGCAGTTGATCAACTTATACATTGTAAGCTGTTCTGCTGTGAGCCTGAGATACTGTGAAGCAAATACTAGCATAAAGACAGCAACCAAAATGACCGGAGATAACTGAAGGTCGCGAAGTAGCAAAATTGAAGGATCTCCCTGTTGATCAATTCACAAGTTAACAGCATTCTTGCCTATGCCTACTATAATCAGATGTATTTTTTGCAAGCCTGGCTTTTGTGGGTAAATACTCTTCCTGCATATATGAGGTTACCCCACACAGCATTTTGATAATATATATTTGTCATAATAACAGATCCGTATATGGCCAGCGAGTGCAATAGAACTTTTCTGTGCTCTCCTTTCATCCGTATTTTTAGACCTGCTCCTGCCTGTTCAGAACGCTACATACCTGCTACTTTACTATTAAAAGTACATTCAAGAATATGCCTGTTCTGCAATGCCTAAGCAGTTATATAAGGTGCAAACACCCGGGAAAGAGCGTATACAATATGACTTAGAAAGTACAGTAAATTGCTTTCTAACGTAAACTTATTCAAACCTTTCAAATCATACACAACCAGAACCGTTCATCAAAATACAACCTTAGGAAAGTTGGGTCACCGCTTGGTTGGAATACAGCATAGGTTCAAGAAAAATGTATGAGAGATGACATAAATCTACTTTAAATAGTTGCATTTTCCCCAAAGTTTATGTTTAGCTAAAGGTGTAAGGCTGCAGCTTGCCAATATGCTACTTTTCGAAGGTGCCTGCAGTGTGGTTTTTGAGTTAACAGCAGCTGCTAAAAAGAATTTCACTTAATAAATTCAGTTAACACTTGGCATTTGCCAGTTTCTCACATCATATTTTCTTTCTGACACGTTTCACAGCAACAATCTAGAAAAACATTTTTACTCGCAGTTCGAAAACTTCTTTACTCACCTGTGTAAAAAATTAAGCTGCCATGTCATCCTTACATGATGTCGCCCCAAAATTCAGCCCAGGCACAACAGCATCTCCTGCATAAAAGAAACACATTGCAATATTGCCAGAAAACATTTCATTCAGGGATGCTTTAAAGATTTGTACTCATAGCATCCACAGTACGAAAAAAAGGTTTGCAATTTAGCAGGCCGAGGTTAACTCTCTTCACTTTAGGAGTGCTAGCCTGTGCCACTCATGGCAATAGTGGCTGAAGCATCGTACACTGAACTGCAGTCTTCAAGCTGTTTGAGAATTTTAAACCTTCAAGTTTGTATGCCACACTCATACCGTGTTTGGTAGGACGTGCCGCTCTCTGCCACAAGTGGTAAAGGTCAACACTTGGAGCGACAGGCCTAACACACACACAAGTACAAGGCAAAGTGTGATGCTGTCACAGCTGAAAGGACAGATGCATCATGAGGAATACAAGTCTAAGACTTCTAAAGGCAGTGAGCTGTCTTTTTTTCCACATTCCTTTTTTTTTCTTCATTTGCACCATTCAATAAAAAAAATGCAGTTATCAACCATTGTTTTCTCTACTTTCATAGACTGTGCCCCTTTTGCTAATTCATGCTGCAAACAAATGGTGTTCTATGCTCAAAGAAGAAGTAATTCCTGCATTTAAAATTAAATTTTGCCGACAATGACTTTGGGTTGCATAGGATGGATGGATGATGGAAAGATAACCATGGCAAACGCATATACACCTATTTGTATTCAGTGCCTCCTGCACTTGTGATGTTATACCGTAGATCCACAGTAAGTGGACCGATCACAGTGCTAACACCCCTATCGCTTTCTTTGTGTTCAATCTCCAATCAGCTTCTGTTTACACATGCTAAAAGCACATTTCGTTATGCTTTTTAATGGTGCACACATTAATTATTTTGCATTAACAATATTTTTCTACAAGCTGTGATTTACTACCAAACGAATATACAATCGAGTTATTTATTGGAAAGCCTAAGGGCAAATTGAACCAGGCTGTGCAAAGTCTGCAATTCCTTTTATATCTTTTAAAAGTACATACAGCCCAGCCCTCATATACTGTCCACGATAAAAGGAAATGATTGTTTTTACATCCACAATTAGCGTGCTATAATTTTCAATAATCCATTTCTAATCTTTTTCATCATACAAGGAATGTCCCATCAAATCGTTCAAGCTATGTCTTGGCAGTCCTACAAAAAATTTTAGGGGGCCAATAAGCAAAATTTCATAATTTTAGAGCTGTTCAGAATAAATACTGAATATTTGTACTGCATAATATGCAAAGAATTGTACTGTCATAGTGGCAAAATGCAACATTTCATACACAAAACGTTAAGTACAAAAACTTTTAGTGAACTTGCTAATGCTTTTTCCTGTATTCATATAGGGGCTATATGTCTTAACGCTATTGAGATGTAAGAAAATGGCCTTATACTAGCTTCAGATCAAAGCAAAACACTTTCTCTACTATGTGCAGATGTCCTTAAAAGAAATAGTTGAAGAACTGCTGAGACAACTGAATTATACAAAGCTGAACACACGGGGAAAAACAAGCAATGAGCTTACTGTGACATAATCGAAGTGCTACAGATATAAAACATCAAGCAAGAGATACCAATTTACCAGGCACCACAGCAGAATACTTTCCTAACTCTTCTTCCCAATCTGGCACAATACACTCGAGCTGCATATGGTGTCTATAACACATATGATTAAAAAAGCAGAGCAATGAATGACCCAAACAAAGCACTGGTGACGGTAACTTCTTATTTTTATGCTTTCTAGTTATGAAACATATTTGAATTAAGCAAAATTTATTAATATTGTTGTGACTGAGGACAAACTACACAATTTTAAACACATCCACAACACTTTTTAAACGCTGATGCACACTTTTTTTATGCTTCTATGCACATTTTGTTTGTGCAGTTTCATATGCTGTGACACAGTAGTTTGCATGATACACTTATCCAGAAAGAAACGCAGTTGAGCTTGCACATTTCTTTTTCATACTCCTTCAAACAAAGCAAAGCAGTCACGGTCACCCGTAACTTAGCTCCCAGAACTGGCTGCCGCTTGATACAGATTAAAAGGCTATGTAAAAACATACCAACCAATTCCTTTGTTGCTGAAAAAGGGAACAGCCGTAGAGCAGTTGATATCTGGCTATGGATCTGCATCTTCGTTCTGAGGTGCCATTGTTCAGCGCCAATTCAGCACCAATGCAGCGACATAGCCGTATGCCAACCTGCAATATATTATGGGATTTCTGAAACACAAGACCACATTGTCAATTGTAGTGGCCACAGAACATGCGGCATTCAACAGCATGTGCATATTGCATTGCTTTTGCTGCTACTCTAACTTCAAGAGTTTTAACAGAAAAAGTTAGCGTAGCTTTCACTGAAGTCGCAATGCTAAAGAGACAGCGGAGATGATGGGCCCCTACGTAGTCCAGGTTTTTGCTGTTTGAGTAAGCTTTGCAAATTTTCTTTCCTCCTTTACTGTGTCTTTTTGTCTGTTTATTTTTATTCAATTTCCCTCCCTATTTCTGGCTCCATCTTTCATCCTCTTTCATCCCTATCTTTGTATTTCTCGCTTGCTTCCTCCTTCTCTCTTTCCTTTTCTCTATCTCTCACTGTATTCCTTTCTCTCGTTCTGATGTTCTATTTTTTTTCTATTCTATGCTTTACTGTCTCTTCTCCTTTTTTTACCTCATCCTCACACTCATTTCCCTTTCCTAGCTCCTTGCTACACTATGCTATACAAGGCTATGCTATGCTCTGCTAGCGTGCCTGGATAGCCGAGTGGTTAGGACGCTCACCTTCTGATCGAAGGTACGCAGGTTTGAATCCCGCCTCGAAAAGAATTTTCCTTTTCGCCAAGGATTTCTCTCTTTCTTCCTCTCTTTGCACTCGTTCTCTCACCTATCAAGCTTATTGCAAGCCACGCCAGATAAATCAGCGCATGTGTTCTGAGAGCGAAGCAAAAGAGGACAAAGAGGATGTCGAGAGCCGCATGCACGTTCACGATAATGATCAATTCTCTTTCGGACAGACAAATTACGGCGATCTTAAACAGCTTCACCGTTAAAACATGATTTTGAAAGTCGCCGATTTGGTCCAGCTTGCTATCGTACAGTGCCTGCACGAGGAGGGCCCCAGAGACAGACGCTCACGATCACATTTAGGCGTGCCGGTTTAATAGGCGACATGCCGCATACAGGCGTCGCATGCAAGAAACACACGCCGATTATCACTCATTTGATCGTCGTAAAACCACGCGCGCACACGCAACGGGAAAAATAAGACTAGCCGACCGCCGACACCTTGACCTTTCGGTCGCTTTGCTCTCACAACGGAAGTTTCAAATTGCAGCTAGCGATCACCGCCTCTTATCGCATCACAGCTAGAAGAAAAAAATCTTCCAATCTCCAAAAATCTGATATCGCGATCGCACAGTGCCTGCACGAAGAGCGGCCCGGGCCCCGAGACACAGACGCTCACGATCACATTTAGCCGTGCCGTTAGCACAGTAACGGGCTTAGTAGGCGACATGCAGCAAACAGACGCCCATTATCACTCATTCGATCGTTGTACAACCACGCGCGGCAACGCGAAGGGGAAGCTTAGACGAGCCGAGCGCCGACACCTTGACCTTGCTGTTGCTCTACTCTCGCAACCGAAGTTTCCAATTGCAGCTAGGGGTCACCTCGTCTTACACATCGCAAGTACAAAAAAAAAAAATGTTCCCCTGAACAAAAATATGATATTGTCGATAGCGAACTTTCAATGAGAGATAAATTATTGAACCGCACGCACTGTACGTGAGTGGTTGCAAGCTACTGAAAATGCGCGGTCACCACTGCATGCAATAAGTTCACCGGCCGTGTGTTGCGCGCCAGGCGAACGAAACACCTAGCGCTAACGGCACCAAATACACACACAAAAGCAATCCAGCATTTGTGATGATCTCAAATTGCGATTCTCACACATCTGCCGAGGCAATCGATATACAAACTGCACATAAGCGTCGCACGTACTGCATATAATCTTCGCACGTACACGATTCATAACAAGTAGTTTAACGCATTCCTCAACTCCCTTCGGAATACGGCCCGTAACAAAACACGTTTACGAACACGTACTGTCACGGAGGAAACAAGTAAGTTCTCTCATGCTAAGCTTGTGCAGCGCGACTGAACGCGGAAAGAGAAGAAAACACGCACAGACACACACAGCGCTGTCATGCCTTCACAACAGCCGATCATAGATCTGACTCCGCAGCGAGCCTTTCAGTAACTGAAACGTAGCTGGCAAAGTTCAATAGCACGCGCGCACACACAGGGACAAACAACGCACAAAGGTCATTCCGAATAACTTACCGTAGGTCCTCGGCTTCAAAAGTGTTGCTCACCGACGAACACCGATCAAAATGGCTACCGCAAGCGACGGAACGACGCCGCTCGAGCAAGGCCGCACGCTTCCCTCCGGATTCTGACGTGCTCCTCCGCCATGCAAGTAGTTCTGGAGGCTCTGCGGCGCTAACGCGCGCTTACTCCGAACAAAAAAGTAGAGCGATGACGCTGCGCGGGTCATTTCAAATCTGTCTGCAAAAATAGTTTTTGCGAATTATACGCTTACGGCTGATTGTCATCTTGACCATGGCCGATAGCTCTTTTCGCTTATTAGTTCGTGACCAAATGGGCGTGTTTAAATGCCTCCTATCTGCCTCACATCATTATTTTTTATTGTTACTCCCATACTTACTGCGGAGCACCTGCCATAGCCTCCAATGCGTGACGATCAGGAAAAAATAACGTCTTTGATCCTGTTTACCCGCTGTGGTGCGAGTTCGTATTTCGGGCTGGAGTGGTAAAAGAGTATGTGAGCTGCTAAAAAGGCCGTATTTGCTCATTTGTGTTAACAGAGTAGCATAGGCGCGCGCGGGGTTCCCCTTAAGGGAGGGGGGGGGGGGGGGAGGAGACGGGACGAGTTATCACAGCGCCCCCCTTCTCTTACTAAGTCGAGGTATGGGGCAGACTTTGCGCCCCCCCTCCCCTTTAAAGTGACTAGGGCGAGCGCCACCCCCCCCTTCCCACCCTCCCCGTGCGCACGCCTATGCAGAGTAGCTTGCAAAAACACACCCTCCGAGATCTGTATTTTTTTCTTTTTCACTTCTATTGATTCTTTTCGTTTATTCTGTGAGCAGGTTCACGTAATGCTCCGGATGTGGCGAGAGTATCAGGGAGAAAGGAGAAAGGGAGACCCCACAGAAGCCGTTCTGAGAAAGTTAAAGCAAGAGAAAAGGAAGCAAGAAGCGGGAACTCGCGGTTCGGCACCGACAGCGCGCCTGCGTCTCCAGGATGTCCCGTAGATTTTCACGATGAAGCTCGTGCAGCGCTCACGAATAGGATGACGGACGGAAGAAGCACACTAAACAGGCGCTGCTTTTTCCGTCCATCGTCCTACTCGCGAGCTCTGCACGAAATTCATCGCGAACCCAAACGAACTCACTCAGCTTACAATCTTTATGTCCCGCACAGTTCTTTACGGCCGCGGGGGGTGTTGTCCACTCAATCGCTCGTCCGAAACAGTTATGCTCTATGGGGAACAGTACGGGGCAAAATATTTAAAATACACAAGAAATGAGGCAACACATCACAAGACTGCGCTCATCAAAATACAGCCGAAAAATGTCAAACAGCAACAACAACAACAACAACAAAAGTCACAGTTTCGCCGCAAGGGCGAAGCAATGAATGCTATAGTAAGAAATTAAAATGTCACACGAAGGTCGACTAGCAGCTTGATAGTTGCAGCGTCCCACTGTAGCAGAGAGACAGACGCTTTAAAAGGACACGCAGGTTTACACAGGACAAGCGTGAACAAAGAACTATCAGAGTTGTTACGCCTTTGTGTTTGAGCAACGCGCTGCAAGTCTCGACAACGCAGAACCCGAGGCTCTTAGATATTTCTTCTTTTAAAATGCGGTGCGCGGAATGACCCCTCCGCGTCTCCTGCCATGCGGTGGCGTCTGACGCAAAGTGTGCGCGGCGTTCTTTTTTTTTTTCGTTCCACATCACGAGTGGGCAGAGAAAGGGGCCTCTTTTTCGTGCGCGCCTCAAGGGCAGTTTTCAAATTTAAAGAAAGTGTAGGAGCGTTGCGTGATAAAAAAAACATGCTGAAGCTCCTCCGAGATCTGCATACCTCCAGCGGTGAATGGTGTATATAAATAGCCTGCCATTATTATGCCGGCTCATGCATGGTGCGTGGCTGAGTGGTCAAACACAGCGCACTGCGGAGCGAGGGGTTCGTAGGTCGAATCCCCGGTCAGCAGGGTGCCTTGGAATTTTTGTACTCTGACTTATTTTTCTTTGTGCCTTTCTTCTATATATATATATATATATATATATATATATATATATATATATATATATATATATCTGGGGCAGGACGGCGACGGCAAAAATCAGCCCGAGAGTGTCCATATAATGGCTAACGCAATGAAATTGCAGTTGACGTAACTCCCTCATGCAACCATCCAGACAAAAATGTTACAAATGCTTTAAGGCAGCCACCACTAAGCAGCACACTGCACACGCATGAGTAAAACGTGTCGATAAAATCCTGCGGGAAGGAAAGAAGTCCATATCAAAAGAGATCGAAAGTGTAAGAAAAAAAGAAGTGAAATGCCAGACCTGATGGATGAATCTGAATGAAGAGCATGCATGAATGTTGATGTTTACCACAAATAACCGTAACACTGCATGAACGGGGCACCTTTCCGTAGCTTCCAGGAGGTGTCACTGTATTCATTTTGCTGCTTTCTGCCCGTTTTGAAAAAAAAAACATAAAGTCTCTGCATTATAACGCGTAGAATTTCTGTTATACTTCAAACAACAGCAGCTTCCGTAACGTCGCGGAAAGTTTTGCGGTTTTTCTGAAACAGAAACATTTTCCTTGTCGTTACGCACATATTCTTTGTAAAGTTACGAAAATTTTTTACCGTGTAGAGTACTCAAACGAGACATCAAATTTTTATTGTGGTGACTGGTATGCGCGATTACTCGCGATAGCCACGTTATGTCGCGAATAATTGGGTCTCTAAAGATAATGTTGTCTTTCATCTACGCGTTTAAGTGGAAATTATGGCGATATAATCCGAACGGAAAACGGCTCTAAATTGTCCACTTTCAATCCGTGAGTATTGTACGGATACACAACCGAGACGGTCGTTACCGCATCCGAAGCATTGTCATTGAAGAGCTAGCAGTTGAACGAATCCATGGCTAATCGTCATACTTCTGGTCAACGATTAACCCTTTATAAGACAGCAGGACACATACGTCACAGTTTTTCTACTGCAGAACATCTTTTTTCCCACGTCAGCTGTCACAATTAGCGCAACGCTAAGTGGCTGCTATCTCACATAAGTCTGTGTAAGCTCCAGACAATTATGTTTCGGTTATTTGGTTGTTTATCCTCCGTCTGCCAAACTGCGGCGGCACGCGAGTCCGGGCCGCTGCCGCGAGAGGGGGAAGGAAAAAAGAGAAGGACAGCGTACAAGAAAGATTGTTTTATGCATATACAAAAACATAGTCTAAAAAATAACACACAAAGTAAGGTTCACGGTGCAGGGTTTATGTTACGTGCAGGTGCGGAGGCGCGAGAGTCTAAACAAAACTTGGGCTTGCGTGTTCCGACGCTCACCACAGGGGATACAGGGGAGAAAAGCTCAGAGTAAAATCAGGTTCGAAGACAGGCTAAATAATATGAAAGGCGGTATAGATGGGTAGAATGAAGGAAGGAATACAAAATGGGAGAGATATAGATGGGCATAGCTGTCCCGGTATTTGTATAGGAAGAGTGCTGAGTCTCAATACAGAAAAAGAACTAGGAGATTCGCTGGCACTGTAAACGATATGGCAACGAAAAGCGCCAAGCGAAAATACAAAAAGGCGGAGCGGATTTGTTCCTATAGCAGCAGCGATGGAAAAAAGCCAGCTCTTATTAACTTTTGAAAGGGCAAAGACGAAATAAGGACGGACGAAATAAGGACGGAGGCATCTATTGATGATTCAAGGGGATGCGCTTATCTGTTTGAAGTGAGGTCGGGTTGCTTTACAACGTGTACTTCTAAAGCAAGATTTACTAGAGAAGAAGAAAAATGTGCATGCTCTGGGGAAGCTATGGAAAAGATGGAGCATGTTCCAACTGAACGTGGAGATATCCATCTGCGTGTATGTTCGGGCACTAGCCTACATGAAGCCTTGAGTTTTACGGACAACAGTGGAAAGGAAAACCCGTCCGCCATCAAAAAGAAGTAGATGGAGAAAGGTTAAGTGAAACGCAGGGAGGTTAACCAGAAGAAAATTAGCTCGCCGTTTGAACCCTGAAGGACGTTCGCCTTCGTGGCTGAATGGTTAACGCCGCGCGCTGCAGAGCGAAAGGTCCCTGGTTCGATGCCGCGCGTCGGAAACATTTTTCTGAATAATGTTTCTTTGAGGTTTTTATAAATATATAGATACATATACATATACGGGACATGACGGTGACGCCGACGCCAACGGCGAAAAGCAGCCGAGAGTGTCCATATAATTGCTATCGCGATAAAAATTCACCGCCATATCCACAAAGTGAATGATGTTAGAGGAGCTTGCTCGGAGATGATTGGGTAACCTGCGAATCCTCCGTACACATCTCCTACCATCATATAAAGACGTGACGACGTTGTTATATATACATTACATACACAATGTTTATTAATTGACATTTGGATGCACTATATACATTTTGATGGACTATATACATTATATATACACAAGATATGTTCTTTTGCAAAGGACAAGAAGGGCGTCCCTCGATGAGCTCGGGAACTCGTTTCCCTTTAAAGATGATTGCTTTATGATGCATGAACTATATACATTATATATACGTGTTCATGCTGCCGAGCGGTAACGAAGAGTTCGCTGCGTGAGCTCCCGGTAAAGAGAAAGGAAGCGCACGTGCTGAGAGTGGTGTGCGTCGCCTTTAGCGGCGCCGCCATCTAGTGAGCATTCTTGAAATCACCGGAAAGCCGGCGCCTTGAGCGGCGTGTATACGCCGCCGCCATCGCCGCCGCCGCCGGACAAGGCGCGAGCTTAAAAAGCTTGTCGAGCAAGCTCCTAAAAAAAAGAAAAAAGAACACGAACGCACACTGAAGCACAGAGTGTCATAGTCGTTTAGCAAGGCCGGTTGACCGCAGAAACTTCAGAAACGCCTTTGTCGCTTTCTGGTTGGAAGCTTGAACGTTCAGGCACTCTGAAATTGTTTGCTCGGAAAGCGGCTGGTCATCGAGGTCATCGTGCGCAGTGGTTTCCTCGCTACCACAGTGATCACAGGCAACACTGTCAGCCATTCCGATTCGGTACGCGAAGCTGTTCGTGTATGACACTCCAAGCCACAGGTGGCACAGCACTGTTGTTTCCCATCGGTATAGTCCGGAAGGAACTTGAAGTGACGGATCCAGACAGTAACGGCGGGTATGGAGGAAACCGGACGTATTCCACATTGAATTCGTTATATCACACACGAGTGAGCCAATCTTGGATGCTGCATCGGTTCTTGACAGTTGGCTTCTTGCACTCCGCTTTCATAAGCATTCCTTGCAGAATTATCGGCAAGTTCGTTGCCGTCGATGCCACAGTGGCCTGGACGCCATTGAAAAGTTATGTCATGCCCTTTGTCTTAATTCTTGATAGGTTTTTCTTATTTCCAGTACTAAAATATAGTTAGAGGATTGGTGGCGGAAAAGAAGAAACAGCAGAATAAATAGTGGGAAAGAGAAGGTCATTCTGCCTTAGGGGACAGTGTTGGGCGGTTAATTTGCTTTCTTTTCTTTTTTTTTTTCTTCTGCAGCGAGATCGATTAAATGAAAGTTCACGAAACGTTACTCCGAGTTCAAACAGAAAAGAGAGTTTTTTTTTATCTTGGTGTCGCACAGGTCACCGCTTCGTTACAAATGGGACGCTCATAGCATCCATCCATCCATCCATCCATTCATGGCGGCTCCCAACTGTCCTAGGTAAAATAGTCCATACAGTTTTAATTCCCGCACTACGGTGGTCGCCGAGACGTTGTTGTGTAGCTCTCAAATCGTTGCCATACCGGCGCGCACAAGCGCGCACAAGAAAGAAAAAGTGATGTAGAAAGACATTCGTTGTGAACCGAAATTCATGTAATTGCAGTGAAACGACTGCAACGCATCGTTTCCCGAAAGAAGCCGACGACATGCAACGGAGAAAGGCGTGGATTGGAAACTTTCGCATCAGGAAAGAAGTTACTGACGCAATGCTAGCCCGTTGCAACACTGCCTTTTTAGACCGCCACTTGAACTGCTTTTTCTATTTTGAAAAATCTGATACAGATCGTCAAACAGCCCCGACGCTTACACGCAGAGCGAGACAAGTTCCACTGTTAGGGCAGAAATACAGAATTAGAGAACACAAACGTTGTGTTCTCCCTGTGTCTGTGCATCGACGCCTTGTCTTCATGATGAATCCCTACCAACCAGCTTAACGTTTTTGTCACTTATAGCTAGATGCACTAGTTTCGAATGTAGATGTACGTATGTTAGGTGATTGAGGTATAACATCATGTGTCAGATTAGACACTATAACGGACATGTGCCTTTATTGCACTCGATCACATGGTATGTAGAAGAATTGACATTTGGGCAAGTTGGAATTGGTTATGCATCTTTGAACTAGCAGCGCAAGAAACGAGGACGCAAGAAAAGTACAACACACCAACAGCGCCTTAGATGCGTTGCAGTCGTATGTGGTTATGTTTATTGGCGCGAGGCAAATAGTGGCGCATTTACTTGATCTAATGCGTTGCAATATAAATGCCTGCGTGTCGGGCTACAAATGGCTCAGAAAGGTACTAGAAGGCGCCCAGTGCCTTCTAAAAATATTCCGAATGCCGTACTGATTCAGTGTGACTGAATAATGTTCGGGACATCATACCGGTCGACGTAACACACGAAATAGGCTCTTGTGGTAAACAAAACAAGCACATGACAAAACAACTATCACTCAGTGACAGGCACCGAGTGAAGTAATAAATTGCAGTCTATTTATAACATCACTCTACACCCAGTGGTAGGGAAACAGACAAATACCATCCATGAGGAAGCGCTACACTCAGACGTTGACTAAAAGTGTTCCATGGTCGGAACCAGCCCCACCTCCATCTTGAAGTTGGTTGGCCATGCTCTCAAGTTCACTGATGCACATCACAGACTGCTCATATTTATGTGTGACGAGCTGTCGGTAGAAGTGCACGGCAAACGCTATGAATATAATGGCGACGGGGATTAGGATGATGGTGACCGCAAGGGCTGCCTCACGGCTGTAGTTGTAGAACACGACCCAGGATATAATAGCGATCTCTGCCATGAAGAGCAAGAGGCCAAAGACAGTGGAGAATGCCCAGGCCGTCTCGATGTAGAGGCGCATCTTCTCATGGGGCGACTTGGAGACAGCGCCGGTGCCGTTCAAGCTAGCCACGGCCTCCAAGTGCGGCAGGATGCAGGTCGAGATCATAAGCGCCAACATGTACACCGACACCAGCAGCGTGGTGCACACGCTGAACGCTATCAGCAGCTGTGGGGGGGGATGCCCTTGCTCAGCTGCATCTCTACCAGGGCCACCTAAAGACAAGCCGTGAATTAGAAAGATTACAATTCTACTCTGGAAGCCTTTCTTAAGCAGACTAGTTTACAAAACTGCATCCTAACTTGTCATGTCTTAGCTTGTCAATATACTACAGACTGTGTGAAAACATGGAGGGCACTAGTTTATGTTGACACCACCATATTGTGGTGCAGATTGAGAGGACAGAGAAAAGTGCTATTAGTCAAGAGGTGTACCTTAATAAGGCGAACGCTTTAATTTTCGTATCAGTAGCTGGCCTCGAGAAGCGCGGCGCGCGGTACAGAAACTCACAAGACCTCCGAAGCGTAAGGTTAAACAGGGTTCGAGCCAGAATCAAACCCAGGCATTCTGAGTGTAGTCTATCACATAGCCCCGCCAGTGCTCAAAACTGCTTTAAAAACTTCCCATCTCCCGCTAAAGGGAACCATGTGTGGATGCGAAGCAGCGGGGATATGGCTGGCTTGAACGGGAAAAACGTCGCCGCTCTCGTTTCGCGGCAGCGGCCCGGGCGCTTATCGCGGCGCTGCACAGGAGAGAGAATGAGGAGCGCGCGCTCCGTCGTTTTCATACCGCGGAACTACTGTGGCGCCCCCCAGCGGAGTATGCAGCTGTCGCACCACCTGTCGTGCGCGCCGTTCTGTAGAGGATTCCTAGAGGAGATAACAGGGGGGGGGGGGGGGGGGGGGGGGGGGTACCGTAGAGAGGAGACAGAGGGGGAAGGGGACGCGAATGCGCTGTGGGGGGTGTGGGACGCGGGAGCCGCTCCGTAGAGTAGAGAATCCGCCTTTTGCATGTCTGTGTGGCACCCTCTCGCGGACTCTTCAAGAAACAAATCGTGGGGCGTCGCGCGCCTCTGCCACCACTGCGACTGCTGCTACATAGCACAAAGCGAGGCAGCGGCACATGTGCTGATAGCCCCTTCTGAGTGTTGTGGCATAGAGGCACCTGGGAGTACTTACATACCCGGCGGGTTCTTTTCTGTGACCAACGGGTGGACGAAAAGGCCAGTATCAATGAAAATGACGAGCAAGAGGCAGTTGAATGCCTTCATGGCAGCTAGTGGTTCTCGGTGCTCCCGGCAAACCACAAAAGCGCAGAAATTCTGCGATGAAGGGTACGTGGCGCAGCCTCATGTTTAATGAGTTGACTGCCGCGTCCACGTGCGGAGTTCTGAGAAGCATTTTCCTACCGTCAATGAAGGGTGGCTGCTAGATTGTGCATGCAGTCGTGAGGAAGACCGCATGCGAGGTAGTGGTATGTCACTGCCTGTGCGCAGCCGGGTGAATATAATTTTTGTTTATTGTGGCATTCATACTAATCATGAACTACCGGGCCTCTGCTTGGGCCGTTTCGAGCCATCGTTGCATCAACATTTTACTACGGAAGCGCGGAGCAATGATTTTACTGAATGTCATGCTTCGAAGTGTATCTCGCGAGTACCTCGCGTCTGGGCCGCAGTGTTTGCTGGCCTGCACATTCAAATTGTGGGAACGTGATCCTACGATACATGCGTTACATTATTTCAGCACAACAGAACAGCTGGCGGCGATCGAACGCGGCACGCTGAACCTTGTCTTGAGCTATCTACTTTTGAGAGTGTCGTTGAACCGAAATTGCGGTGCCTGGGAGAGTTGGCCAGCGAACCTGCAAAATCTGTGAACATCGCACTACAGCGACAAAAAAAACAAAAAAAAAAAAACAAGAAAGGCAGATTTATGAGTCGGTGCGCGGCAGTCACGTCAACAGTGAACACAGGCGGGTTTCTTTTTTTTTTCCTTTTTCGCCGAACAGCGAATGTGCTTTGACAACAGAAATGAACCGCTGAACGTCGGTGAATGACAGGAGACGAAAGTACACCCTTTCGCATGCATTATGTTCTAGCGGACGATTTACGGTGACTGTTTTCCGATATATAGAAGATGCCAAAGTAAACAACAGCATAGTTACGTTGAGACCGAAGCGAAGCAAGGCGCAATTAACCATACTTTGCTGTTGTCGTCATTCCAAAACAAATACTAAAAACATATCGTAGAAAGAAAATCCGTAGCTCAAGTTTCGTCGCTACTGAACTGCTGTGCGACGAGACAGACACAAAGCGCCCACTTATTTCGCGCCCTGCAGGAAACATGACATGTTCTTCGCGTATAACATTTAGTTAGCACACACACCGTTAACAAACTGTTGTTCGCACTGTCTTGCAGAATCCAAAGGCTGTCACGAACTGCCGTCTTCATTGTGGCGCCTCACAGCAATGATCATGCCACGCTTGACGGCGCTGATGATCGAGTTTCACCGATGGGAAGTAGAAAAAATGAATGTTGCTGCTGGGCACGCCTCACAAAATACATCCATAAGCGGCATTAGTTGCCGACATCGATTTAACCGAACCAGATACATAGATAAATATATCTGTTGTGCCACCCGCACGTGTTAGCACTACTCTCACCACCAATGCCGCCGCGGAAGAAGAGGCGGCGTCTGCAACGGCACCCCACAGATCGTTTCCCAGATTCGTCGCCAGGTGGCCGCGCATGCGCTGTAGAGGCATGCAAAAGGCGGATTCCTAGAGGAGAGAAAGGGAGCGAGCGTAGGCGAGGAGAGAAAGTGGGAGGGGACGCGCATGTGCTGTGGGACGCCGCTCCGTAGAGTAGAGGATTCCTAGAGCAGTGAAAGGGGGGGGGGGGGGATGCGCATGCGCTTTGGTTTCTGTGGGACGCGGGGGGCCGCCCCGTAGAGGATTCCTAGAGGAGAGAAAGGGGGGTGAGCGTAGGAGAAGAGAGAGAGGGGGGAGGGGACGCGCATGCGCTGTGGGGTGTGTGGGACGCGGGGGCCGCACCGTAGAGTAGAGGATTCCTAGAGGAGAGAAAGGGGGGTGAGCGTAGGAGAGGAGATAGAGGGAGGGGACGCCCATGTGCTGTGGGGGGTGTAGGACGCGGGACACGGGCGCCGCTCCTTAGAGTAAAGGATTCCTAGAGGAGAGAAAGGGGGGTGAGCGTAGGAAAGAAGAGAGAGCGCGGGAGGGGACGCACATGCGCTGTGGTGGTGTGGGACGCGGAAAGGAGGGACGGACTTACGTACTTGCTCGATGCCACTCATTCGTTTTGCATGAGCGCAGCCAGTGCTAAACCTTTTTTGTGTGAAAAAAGCAACATCGACCGATTTTTGTAGTTAGCTGTTAGTGTAACACATCTACACTAAGGTAAATCAATAATATGTAGCCTTTATTCTTTGACCGTACGTTACTTTGAAGAACTAGAACAATAAACAAAGCTAGTAATGTGTTGTGAATGGAGAAACCATCCCAATTTGTCGCTACCAGGTTTGCTGTAGCGATCCACAAATCCACACTGCGTATTGCGTAAAAAGCAATACAGATACGAACAACGGTAATGCTTTGTATCAGCAGACATGCCATGCAATCAATAGGCAAACGGGCGGCCGTCGTACGGCGCCAGAGGCGCCTCTCCCGAAAAGCGCCCCAAGCGGCGGCAGAGGCGGTACTGGCATGTGAAGCAGACGACGCGGAGAAGGCGCTGCTACTTTCGGCATCGTATTCAAGGAGTAGCGGCGGCGTTTCTTTTTGGACAATCGCAAGCGGTTTCGTTTGTCGCCCTAGGCAAAGAGAAGCGGCAGCAACAGTGTTTTTTTTTTTTGACAAAGCACGAAGCGTTCCGACTGTCGGACATGTGCTCAGATAACGGGGCCCGTCGTCGGGCTTTCAGGGAGACTCCCGCACAGTCGTTTGCGGTCGTGGCAGAGTTCAGTGGTCGCCGAGTCATCAAGAAAGGATGACACGTGTTCTTTTCATGTCTTCACACCCAGGAGCACCGTCGGAACGCCAAACGACTCGGCTTCTTTGCGTGGTGCTGTGCTTTTAGGCGTTTGCTTTCGTTTGGAGGCGGACCAGAGAGGGCACGATGCCTCCTCCATTTCGGGACTGCAAATGAGACAGGCCCGACTTGGCGAAGTATTGTAAAGTAAACATCTTCGTATTTTAACTGCCAAACTCGCTGCTCCTCACTGTAGGGCTCCTGGCGGGAAGGCGAGTTTGGACAACGCAAGTGCACCAATGGCGATGACAGTTCTATTGCGGTGCGGCTTTCAAGGCTTGACCTGCTGGCGTACGCGTTGCCCTGTGTCTGCTTTAGAGAAGGGTCGCCGCTTGCATGAAGCAGGCCACATGCTTGACATTACGGAATATAAAGGCGACAACGAGTGCAAATTTCGTTGCAAGTGCACCCTACAGATGAAATTCAATGCGATAAGTTACGATGTGGAGTTAGATCTAATTAGCACCATTCCTCTTTCTATCTTAAACGCAAAGCTGTTCTTAGCTCTATCTATAAATCTGTCTATCCGCCTATCTATCTATCTAGCTGCCCACGTCTGGGCGCTCTCGTGGTCGCCTCCTTAAGTTGGCATTAACCAAAATTGGCATAGGTGAGTCCGAAAATAAAACGAACATGGCTGTCTGGTTGTGACATGAGCAGCGCGAAAATCTTGGCGTGTATACGTCATGAAACCCTTTCCAACAGTCAAGTGCGGCACACACCGGGCGTATACCACAGGCCGCCGGGTTGCTGATATGAGCCACAGGTGATTTGCAGTTTATATCTACGCAGGAACGGCGAGAACAGTCATTGATAATTTAAGCGGGGGGCGCGTCAAGAAAATCCGGGCCGATAAACCCGACGTATGCAAAGAATAGAAATCCCGTTTCCCAGCAGGAGTCGAACACAGGTACTCCGAGTGGATATCAATTATTCTATCACAGATCCAAGCCAGGACTTGAAATTGCTCTTGAAAAGATCCTCTGCGCGAGAAAAATGTCGGTGCAACCAATGTCCATTGTTGCTGACGTGCTGACTCTAATTTTATAACAAGGTTAATAAACATTACTCATGTACTGCTATGAAACAGGCATTGTGTCGGCTTAACGCCAATTTTGGTTTCAGTAAGACTTGTTGTTGGGCGAGTTGGTTAACACTAAAGGGGTATTGAATAGGCGCAAACTTAGAAAATAAAGACACGAGAAAAGAAGTAGGAGGGAGCAGAAAGGTCGGGCGCTCCCTCCTACTTCTTTTCTCTTGTCTTTATGTTCTAAGTTGGCGCTACTATGTACCCCTTTGGTTTCAATTTTGGTTCCGCTTTTATAACCATCAGATAAACATTACATATGTGCTCCTATGACTCTGCAAGCTATATTAAAGCGTTGCTCGACCCCGGAACAATACTGTGACCAACGCTACGCGTATGATATTCACAGCATCGACGCGAAATGGGAATCGCACCGTAGCGTGCGCTTCGTTTCAATAAAACGGACGTCTGTTCTCTAACATGAGTGCTGACATTACGTCAGACCATAAGTTACCCTCTAAACGTGAGTGTAGTCGGCGTGCCTGGTAAGTCCCGCTACGTGCACACTACTCCATTTAGAAAAACTCGTCGATCCACCTCGTTACGCTTGACTGAAAGCTAAAAAAAATGCAGCATAGACTCGCTGATTCGCATAAAATTGATTCCCACAATACGTAAAATCTGCCGAATTTTTCCTAATACTTTGTTATTCTGTCTATACGTTAACATTGCCCCCTAACATTAAAAAAAAGAGACCGTACGTCTCCCATTCCCTTTTCGTCTTTACTGGATATTTCGCCGATAGCACTTGTTCTTCAGTTCTAGTTCTCGCACGCCCCCCGTTCCCGTTCTGTTTTCCATTTATTTTCGATCCTTCGCCGACCCTAATATTTTAACAGATATTGTAATCTTTAGTCTTCGAGCATTCCACGTAGATTTCGGCAGCGCACGACACAAGCTACGAGAGAACAATGAAGCGAAACCAACATCCAGCCCGCGCCCCCGCAGCAAGCGCCTGCGCCCGTTCCGGCACCCACATGCCATTAGTTCCCCGTTGCCACCGGAAGAGGCGCCACCAGATCAAACTCGCCCTGCGCCCGGTGCCTATGGCGCTTTATTCTGAGCAACCGAGGACTGTTTCTTAGCCAACAAAATAGAAAGCGCTATACAATTTGGAACATATCTCAGAAAAAAATAAGTGCCATAACATGCGACATTCATACCATTTTTTGAAGGTTACGATGGAATCCACATTTTATACATGAAATTTAGTTGACACGGGGGGCAATTTAGACTATTGCAAAGAGTGAATATGAGCGGTTCAAGCAAAATGAAGTACGGAACAATACGGTTCTTAGTACGTGGTTTCCTCTTTAATTGTTTCTGTGGGGCATGTATGGGGCTTGTAAGTAGTGAAAATAAACGAATAGTTAATTCGGTTTTACAACTGTACATCAGTTTAATGTGCGTACAAAAAGCACTGAGGCAAGAGAGAGAGAGAAAAGCAAAGGAAAGGTAGGGAGGTTAACCAGGTTGCACCCGGTTGGCTACCCTACACGGGGGAAGGGGGGACAGGGGAGGAAAAGAACAGAGGAGGGAAGAAGGAAAGAGAGGACAAGTAATACGCTTGCACGCATAGCACTGAGGCAAGGTAAACGATTAAAAATTAACACTTGACATCATTAGCAATCACACATCACATGCGTCAATCAACTCCAACATTATCAAACAGTAATAATAATAATAATAATAATAATAATAATAATAATAATAATAATAATAATAATAATAATATAATAAATCGCTGTCACTTGAGGTGCTCAGATGAGTTATTTACTAGCTCTCTTCGAGCTAACGGAAATCAGCATAAATTTTTAAGTGAAACAACAATGGCAAACCGCAGTCCAGGAGGTGGGGCCAATTTTTCTTAAAGCAGATTTTCATAGAACATTTTTTGCATTTCTTCCACGTCGTGCTAAGCGGATCAGTGACTAAAGGCGATGATATCATGAACGCCGAAATAAAAAAAATTAGGACGTACGTCCTCAATTGTAGAGACTGCGTACAGGCTTTTACTCATTATGACCATCCTGCTAACCAAACATCCGAAGACAATAACTGCACCAGGCAAAGCTGCTAGATGTACAGGGGTAGTAAAAAGTTCGCAGGCCGCTATCCCATGTATGTAATCCTATGGCAGCGCGGCCTGCGAACTTTTGACCACCCCTGTAGGTATTAAACTTAGGGTCAACTTTCTTACTATTATGCGACTTCCCACAGAGCGCGCTTATTGAAATACCATGAAATGCCACAAAAACTTCCAATCAATTAAAGTGATGGTAAGCCCCGCAAGAACCGGTACAACACGGCCACACGTTCGCGGGAAACTGATGACCAGTGCGGAATGTGGGATCACAGTGTTTGATCGGCGTTGATAACAGAGTGAAAGTTCGTACAAACCATTGCGAAACCCGACAGAAGAGCCGACGTTCCTCTGGAGGCCTTCAGCTTTGCCCTGCTGAGTTGTAGCGTTTGCCAGGACTGAGCGTTGTCCTCCGGCATGCCCATTCTTTTGACGAACTACAGAATGAGATGATCCTGTACAAAGTCCGAGCGCCATCCGGTAGAGTAAGTCCAAAGAATCACTAGCGCCACACACACACTCGCGCACGCACGCACCCGGTGACCACCTTGGAAAGCCAAAGCTCACTACGTCCAGTAATTCACACGCAATCACACACTTTGCATCACTACTGCATCCGCATCGCGACTCTTATACGCATGCTAGACAATGAAGTACATCAGTATAGGGTCCCCAAAGGGCCCCTAACCTTTGCGATCTTCTGTACAGTCCTACTATGCTTCCGTTTGCGAGCCGGTTTCCAGGTTCGGTGGGCCTCTAATGCTTCGCGGTTCGTATGGTAATGATGTCTGCTATTACAACAGTGATGACGAGCATACAAATAGTAAGACGCACACACACATGACGAGGATTAACTGGCACGCCCTTTGTCTGTGACATGCCCCAAGAGGACGGCTGATATATTTTAAGCGCGAGCATACTTGTAACTTACTTGTAACACAACTTCTTGATAACACGGTTGCAGTAAAATCCAGAGTTTCTCAAGGCCATTTTCTTGAGTCATTGCCGTTCCTACTCTGTGTGATATCACAGCTATCATCAATACAGTATAAAACTGCTCGCAGACAATTATTTCTTTTGGAGGGAAATTAATTATTATATTGATCACATTAAGCTTAATGGTTGTCTAGATGAGTTAGATAATTAGCTCTCTATACCAGAGACGAAAATAAATATACAAAAATCTGCGATAGTGACTGTAACCAGAAAAAGAAAGCTACATAAAGTTGGAGACCACACATATCTGGGCGTAACGTTAACTTCTAATCTCAAATGGGACAAACATATCGGCATTAGACGCTCGAAGGCACTACGCAAACTAATCTTAAAACGAAGCCTGGCACCTTCAACTAGGTCATTAAAGCTACTGGCCTCCACATAATTTGTGTCGCTTGTTCTCAAATGCGCTAACACATTCTGGTTTGCGCATGCACCGACAGCCATAAAGAAACTAGGAGCTTTGCAAATTAAAGATGTGAGGGTTATCAATAACAGATATAAGCGCTGAGATTTTGCGAGAAACCTTCTTATCTAGTCCAGTTTGCGAACGCTATTTATAAGAGTGAAAGACGCGCGCTTGAAATTAATTCTTCGACTGCTAAAAAGAAACTGTAGAAGTGATATTTCCAATTACATTTAAATTTTTATACAATCCACCAGCGTTCTTTTTTAAATACACCAACAAAAGCTCCATATACACTACCAGCCTCGTTAAAGTCACATCAATGAAATTAGAAACCTTGCTGGTAAAAAGGCACCCAGGCAAAAAGTTCACAAGAAAAGCACATAACTAAGTCAGCACTGGACAGAGAAACAAACATACAATTAGAAAGATCATGAATTCATTAGCGAAGATATCGCGATCAATGACAATAATAATTCCAAGGTTTAACGCACCAAAACCACGAAATGAATATATGAGGCACGCCAGATAATTTTGACCACCTAGGGTTATTTAACGTGCACTGACATCAAACAGAACATGGCCTCTAGCATTCCGTCTCGATCAGAATGCGACCACCGGGGCTGGGATTGAACAAGCGTGTTTCGGGTCACCGAATACCAGAACCCCGGAGCCACCGCGGCTGCTGCACGTAAATCTAAGTACACGCGGGTTCCTGTATTTCGACCTCCATCAATAGGCGGGCGCCCGGGCCCCGTTTAGATAATGTGCGCGAAAGCGTGAAAACAGCGAGTAGATGGGCAAAAAGGGAGGTCAATGATGGATTTCTTAATATCTTGAACGCCGTAGTTGCTCGGCTACTATCTGGTAATAAATCTTGCTGCTTTATTCTGTATTTCTTCGAGTTAATTGATTAGATACGTTTGATGCGGGTTCCAAACAATAGATGCTTATTCTTCGTTCTACATTGAATCAAATATTCCATACTCAACCATGCCGAGACATTGCTCCGCGCAAAGTATACCGAGGTGTGCGCGGCATTAGCGTAAACAATGCAGTCTCCAGTAGGCGTCAGGGAGCACCAGTTAAAATTCCTGAGTTTTCGGCCTTTTT